>JASAND010022810.1:0-54142 GCA_030248195.1 Trissonchulus latispiculum | reverse complement strand
TAGCTGGCCTCTCGGATCCTAGAAATTTGCGACCCCGGGTCGGCCCATGTGGCCCGGAGTGGCCGCAGCCAGATGTGGCCGCAGCCAGACTTATTTCCCAAATTGACGATATATGCAAAAATAATGCCGATCCGATCCGAAAATTTACATCACCACTACTACTAGTTTTTCGAGCAAAGATGGCTTTTTGGAGCAAAAATATGAAGTTAAAGCAAAAATTTGAAAAATGGCGCTTTTTCAAAAGTTTGCTAAATTAGGGCTTTGTTTGCTAAAAGCGCATTTGTTCATGGTCATTAACGGTTAAGGCTACGCTATTGCACTAACACTTCAATGTAGACAAACCAAGCTAGTCGTTTGCCACATAAGTGTACTAGGTTTAATACAAAACAGTTTAAACTTTGAAAGAATTCCAGGTAGCGTAGCGTCCTGTAGAGCCCTTACAAGTTGGTGTTGTCGGTCCAAAACTTAATGTGACACGAATACAAACGTTGTTGCAAACTGAACGCTATGTGCAAGCTACGGTGCCCAAACTGCAGGAAGTTAGGCTACTAAGCCTCGAACCAGTGTTTAGAAATGCTAAATTGCTTTCTCGAACAATTGGCGTCCTTTGCTCTAAAAAGCTCAAAGACTGTTGTAAACCCATTCTGAACCTAAGAAGCGTCATATCGAAAAATGGATTTGATATTCGGATTCAGCATGTCAAAGAACCTCGAAAATTTTTGACCCCACTTTTACTGCGCTTACTAGCTTTTCAGGACTAAAAATAAATGTTATTTCTTAACAAAAGGTGAGCTAGAACACCAACCGGAAAACCAAAGCCATCGAAACTTACCCACAGTTTGCCCCTACTAGAGCCTGATAACTGGTAAAAATTGGTATCTGCTATAAAAAAAACAGCCATGACAACCAATCCCGTGTATCGTCTACCTATGGGAGCCTAGCCTAAGGCCAAAAACCAAAACTTTCTTATCTTTGGGCCGAAAATTACGGGACTGGTCCCAGAATGCAAAAGAGCAGGAAAATAGGATATTTCGTACGTTTTAGCTATTTACGTGAAGTATTAAAGCCGTATAAGTTAAAAATATGCGAAAGGAAACCAGCACCTTAAAACCATGGTTAGTAAGAAATAGCTATTTTCATTTCTGCCAGAATGAACAATACGGTTGCAGCAGCTGTTGGGAAATAAAACCTTTCCAAATGGAAGCAAGGACAGTCTTTAGTGAATCGCGTACTCGCAAAACGCTGTATAATGACACAACACATACGAAGACACAATTTATTGCCAGTTTTTTGCACTTCATTAATTACCAGTAGCAATTTTGAACGTATCATTGCAACGTTTTTATTTATATACAGTCTCACGTCAAGTACAGAGTATCCAAACCTAATTTTAGTGATTTTCTTACATTAGCCTATTCGAGGAGATTTGGGACACTTATAGACTTTTCCTATCAAACTTCCTCTAATACTATTACTGAAAGTAATTATCGCTAGGAACATTATTTTTTATTGTAGCAGCAACAATCAAATCATTTCAACGTTATTATATGCGTCATCTCAAGGACAGAAAACAACGTTGTATTGGGAGTTCTGGTTTCCGTTGCTGCGACAGGTGTATGTGGAAGCTTGATCGTCGTAGGCGTAGCTGTAGGCGTCGGGACAAATGGCTTTGATCTTCGAGGCGTAATTGACTGGCCAATCCTTGAGCTGACAGGTTTCTGGTCGATCGTGTCGATTGGCACAACAGTAGATATCTTGATGGAATTTTTCACAAGCACTTTGACAGGCGACCACTTGACCATTTTCGCTGTATTTTAGTTGCTGAGGACATTGCCTATTTAAATCCATTTTGCATTGAGCCTTCTTACAGTAGTACTGTCCCGGTCCAGAAGCGAAGGTTCCTGGCTTGGGCTCTACAGAAACCGGCAAATTGTACCCATCGACCAAACTGATATCGTAGTAATCTTGGTTACCGTGTCCATCGAAGGTGAATTCAACCAGAGTATCCTTGTATGGTTGATGTCCAAGGGATCTTCGACCCCAAAGTCGTCCCGACCAGTGTGCAGGAACTGGGATGGTGACTCTACCACCTCGATTAACATTGTATTGTTTACTGTTGGTAAACACATGGACATTGTGAGGGCATCGATTTTCCACGTGGAAAGCGTGGCCTGCTAAAAATATGAGAACGCAAAGATATAGTTTGACAAAAGAATGGGGCTTCTATTAATCAGAACACAAACAAATTTTCATTTTTGAAGTTTGTTCTGACTATTATTTTAGGCGGGTATTACTATACATCATCCTGTTCCCTAGGAAATCGAAGACACGCTAACGGAATGCAAAATTCGGGTCTCCTTTGTGAAAACAGGTTAAGCAGTATCAATCATAACAATGCTAACAACAATGTTTAAAACAATGCTGACTAGAAATGAATTTTTCGCCGATTTACTGTTACCAATAACTTACTCTTTTATTGAACTATCTTTTTTGTAATGATTTGTTTTGCAATACTGTGGTATCAGTACAAACAGAAAAGCAGGCAGATGCTTTCGCCTATAATCTAGTTTTGAGGCAACAATAGGTGAGTTCCTATAGGTTATCGTTAAGGGTCAAGCTTAGTTTTAGATTAATTTTAGTTTTAGTTGGCAGAGGTTAATGTTTGGGATTTAATGTTGCTCCTGCTAATGTTAAATTTGGAAATATAAAGATAAATTCCTATATTTCAGCATAGCACAGTCGCTGTGCTATCACCTGGACCAAGCGTATATAATACCAAGAGTGGGAAGCTTTAGCCCTTCCTAATAGAAATGGCCTGCGATATGCTCGGCACATTAAAGCCGAAATCACGGGGGGGGGTCCCACTCACCATTGTTCAGCATGTGTTTATATGCGTTTGAACTAAAACGCATCTGATTAGCTAATTCACTACCTTATGTCAAAATTATGTGTATAAGTGAACCCCCCCCCGGAGATTTCATGGGGGTCCCGCTTTGCGTGGTTAAGCGTGTGATTATATGCAGTCGAACTGAAATGCAATAATGAGGATTACGGTAGGTAAGTAGCCAATCAAATAAATTTCAGTTCAATCGCATGTAAACACACGCTTAAACGCTTAACAACGCTATGCGGGACACCCCTGAGATCTCGGATGGGTCCATTTATACACATAATTTTGACATGAGGTAAGCGATTAGCCAATCAGATGCGTTTTAGTTCAAACGCATATAAACACATGCGGAAAAATCGTAAGTGGGACCTCCCCGAGATTTCTGCTTTAATGTGCCGAGCATCTCGCAAGCCATTTCCATGAGGAAGGGTTAAGCTTCCCACTCTTGCTATTATATACTCTTGCCTGGACTAATGCTAACTCACCAAGTGCAGTGCTGATGCAGGCAACAAGGGTTAGAACTGCACATAGAAGGTTTGCCATTGCGTCACAAAGATCAAGCACAGAATGAAGAGAACTGGGACTTGAGCAGTATTTAAGAAAATTGTGTTGGCGAATAAACAGCTACACTTCAATGCCTGATGTAGCTGATCAAACATGTGTCATGAGATGGCACGGATGAACAAAGCTCCTACTAATCGACTTGACTGATTGTCTTTACATTTATTCAGCCCACACTCACTTTTGTATTTGAGAATGGTATGAGAAGAATGTTGACAGAAAGATGAGAAACAGCACCAATTTGATACATCAAAGCAATGAGCATAACATTAACTTGCATGAGATGATTATTTTATAAAAGTTTATTTGTGATATATCTGCAATTATTAAAGAATTTGACTCATAATCATACGGGCAAACATCATTGCCTCATGAGCACACT
Source organism: Trissonchulus latispiculum (assembly GCA_030248195.1). Taxonomy (NCBI): domain Eukaryota; kingdom Metazoa; phylum Nematoda; class Enoplea; order Enoplida; family Ironidae; genus Trissonchulus; species Trissonchulus latispiculum. The sequence goes on along the minus strand of JASAND010022810.1, from coordinate 50,309 downwards.
GGAATCAGCTGTGCTTTGTAATTTTAGTTTACATATTTGCTAGTGCAAAAATATTGTTTAACTGTATACATAGTAGAAATTAAAAGTTGAATTAAAAACTGGAATATTTTGTAGAGGTAAAATTTTGATTTCCAAAAGTTTTCAAACGTTAATCACTTTAACGCTCTTCTTTCCAAGTTTTCTCAGGGAAAGCGGCTGAAAATGAGCAGTCTTCGAACGCCACGTTTCACTGAGAGCACCTACCGAAATGAGACTGGTACCAATTTAGCTCTACATTTAAAATGCAAGCATTAAAGGATCTCCGATGCATTTAGAAAACGTTAGAAGCAGTCAGAGTCAAGATAGCCCTTAAAAGGAAAATTATTCCGCCGTTGAGATATACATACATATCATTAATTAATAAGAACAAATGGATTCAGCTTTTTGAAGATTTAGTTTGTGGACAGCAGCTTGCTCGAAAAATTATAGTGTCATGAAATCATTGCGGTAATCCGGTTTTTTGCCTAAAAAACCTAAACAAATCCGGATTCTGGGGGGGTGTGAGGTTTAGGTCTGGGGGTGAAACCCCCCAAATACATGTATGGTAGAAGCCGTCATTTTCTGCTTCTGGCAAAAAGTCAGCTACAGTCATCAGGTGATCATGCTATTATGTACTATACAAAAACTAAAAAGGCTTTATGTGATATCTATTTTTTGAAAGACAAAGAACCATTTCCTATACCACTGAATTTTGAACCAAGACAAGATTTACTTGTCTTCACTATATATGTAGTTGTCAAATAGCAAAACGTGTCAGTTCGTGAACTGACCAAACATTTTTGACAGATTGCAATAATATAAGATTTTTAATTAGTCGAACCATGCCAATTACTCATTCTTCCTACTTCTTCCTTCTTCTTACTCAATCTTCTGCAAGTTATTAGCAACGAGTCATTTTATCCGAAACTCGATAAAAATAATGTCGACTAACACTTGTTCCCGTACATCCGGTGGACAGAGGTCAGTTAGTCAGATTTAGCGGAAAGTAGAACTAGATTTTACAATTTGACAAAGTCAAATTTGGCAGATTGCAATCTGACACGTTTGGGTTGGTCAGTTCAGGATCTGACATGTCACGTACGCCTAACTCTGCAAGTCTAACAGAGTTCAGCTATCTGACATGTCAGATTGCAATCTGCCAACAATGTTTGATCACTTCACGAACTGACACGTTTTGCTAATTGACAACGACATATACACCTTCTGTTATCACATGCAACGCGAAATAAATTTTGCCAATAGAAAATTAAAACATGAATATCCAGCTGTGAATCGATCTCTGGTTATTGCGGCGACTGACTAATGACTTAACCACTGTTCTTCTGCCACCTTAGCTTATTTATTTATCAGGTGGATTAATGTTCGGTGTCTTGGCTAAAATAAGGGAAGCGGACTCATTCAAATTAATTGAGGGCAACGCTTAAGTTTCAAGCGTAGAAACAGTAGTTTGGCTTTTGCCAATGCGCTGCTACTAAAACTAAACTCAATCGGATTCAATGTTTGTTATTGTTTAATGTATGCATGGACCTCCTCTAATCGACAATGTCTGCGGAGTATTCCAGAAACATATAACGCCAGGGCGTATTGCTAAATTTTGGAAAATTTATGTGATAAAATTCGATAAAACTTCAGAAACCAATTTAGGCCGGATTCTTCTGAAAGCGTACTGGGTTACTTTGACCGATTTTTATTGGCCCTAAAAAATAAACATACTAGCCCATGTGTTGAGGATAGGAGAAGCTGAAGACAATAACAACAGAGTACATGCATTACATGCTATAACACCGGGGAATATATTCCACTCCAGCGGAATAAAAACTGGGGTAGGCTAGGGGCTGTCAATTCTATTAGATCGAGTACGGCGCACGATCACCTCGCAATTTTTTGCCAAATTTTAAACTTTGACCTGTTATTGCTAAAGAAGGCAACAACGTTCGAAAGCCGGAATACTTTTAGTATTTAGTACTAATAACAGTTAACATTCGTGGCAAAGGGTTTCAGAATTGGTTGAACCGTTAATCCACCGAAGTTCGAAAAAGCTTTTTCAAAACACTTTTCGCACAAAATTTCGACTTTGGCGTAGTGCCAGAATCGATGTGTGTTAGATACAACAGTGCCCACTACGGACTGTTTAACCTTGATATGTTAGCTAAGCATATGCCAAAAGGTAGGTCTCTCTGAACAAGTTGGGCAAAGCCGTTCGTAGCCCCCCCCCCTAAATTCAGCAAGCCCTAATTCTTAATGCAGGCTTTACCAGTGTGCTGACTAAATAATGAAATATATGTGCATCCTCCCCATTAGTGTAGCAAAATTTAACTTTCTAGACCATTTGAATTGCTATCAATCAAACATTATCTTACATGCCCAGGCAATAGAGAGCTCTCAAAATAAGCATTTGGGCAAAACCCCCACTTTCGACAATAGCAGGCCAAAATTCTTTTCTGAAAATGCACTTTTATTGTGCCTGCCTTGTTCTGCTGGTATTGAGCCCCGCTGCCGGTAAGGAAATTTTGCCCGCAATTTTCTACGTTACACTCGTCGGCACCGCTTTTTCTGTACAACCAAATACATTTGTAATAAATAAGCTGTATATTGATTCATACAACCAAGAGTACATAATAGATAAGAGTGTGACAGCTGGCAGGCTTTACGTTATCAGCTCTCGAGCCATGCTCTGCAGTCTGCACGCTAACAGGCCACCCCCCGCAATTGCGTACCTAGTGGACCCCCCGCAAACCAGTACCCAGTACGCAATTGCGTATGCTCAGTATTTCTACCGTAAGCCACATCCCTCTCCCGCAAATGTGACCTATCATTCGTCAGTCGAAAAAATGATGGGTCAGTTTCGCGGGGAGGAGGGGTCGAATGATAGGTCACATTTGCGGGGCGGGTGACTTCCTGTAGAAAAGAGTGATCATACGCAATTGCATTGCGTACTGGGTACTGATTTGCGGGTGGGGGGTCCCATTGCCCACTGTAGGACTTACAGTGCTAGTGCGAATTGCGGGTGCTAGTGTTCCATAAATGTTTTAGCCAGACTCGACAAGATTAGCTAAGGCAATACTCTATAATAGGAAGAGTGAGACATTCAGTTCCTTAAAATAGACTTAGCTTACACGTTGAATCCTAAATCTCGTGTTGATGCTGCTAACATTGTTGAACATGTGTTTATATACGTTTGATTTTTTGCTGCAAATTATGAGAAGCGTTAGCGATTAGCGTTCCGATAAATTTCGTTAATTTATTGTTAAGGAACAAGCGACCTCGAAAAGTCCCTGACAAGCTACTTTCTTGGAACAAGTCTTCTCCAGGATTCCACCTTTTGCTATTGCGTGACTGCAAGATAAATATGGCCAAAAATGCGTCCTTTGAATTTCAACAAGTATATTAATGTCTTGCCACCAATTTTCCCCACTAATAACAATGATAGCACTGTCAAGTTCCTCTCTGCGCTCCAATCTAACCTCTCATATAATAAAATAGTGATGTAAGGGAAGCAGGCATAGGAAACATTGATAAGCCTGATATGGGAGTTCAGCTGATGGCCTTATGGTGTAGTGGGTTAGCAAGTATGGCCCGGGATCAGAAGGGCCGTGTTTCGAACCCCGGCTGGGCCAATTCTTTACTTTCAATGGTAAGTGAAAAGCTGAACCTCCCTCTTCCCTTCTCTCTCCTAGGTCGTGGCATTGTGGGTACGACAGTGCCTGACGCCTCCCGTTCGGGCTTGTCCTCGGTTTCCTCTTGGTGCACGAGCCCTGGTAGAAGCGCTACATGTGGCGAGGCTTCCAGGAGGGTCAGGACCCGGTCTCTCAGTAGTTGTTTCAAGTTGGTTGGATCTAAAAGGGTCTGGAACGTGCGTGGGGGAGCACGGATCCCTTGGGCTCAGAATGCCATGCGCTGGATGCGCTCTCGGTTCGATTCCGAGTTGAGTAAGCCGCGGGACGCGTCTTAAAGAAACCCGGGGGAGAAGGCATAATTGAACATTGAGCATTAAACATTGATCAGCCTGATATGGGAGTTCAGCTAATGGCCCTGTGGTGTAGTGGATTAGCACCAGTGATGGAACCGGGTCACTTAGGCTTGCCCCGGTGACCCGTTTGAGCCCTGACCCGGTGACACGGTTTCCCCGGTTTGCAAACTTAGCACGTCTGTTTCCGGATCAGAAGGGCCGTGGTTTGAACCCCGGCTGGGCCAATTCTTTACTTTTAATGGTGAGTGAAAAGCTGAACCTCCCTCTCCCCTTCTCTCTCCTAGGTCGTGTCCTCGGTTTCCTCTTGGTCCACCAGCCCTAGTGGAAGCGCTATTGTGATTTTTCAAGCTTTTTCAAAATATGACTGAGCTCTTTATCGATTGAAAGCTCGCTGTCCGTGCAATGATAAATTCTTTTCATATAACTGTGGTTTTGGAAATGCATCTATTCTAAGTTTGTAGTTAAATGTTTCAAGACATCACAGGTGTTAGTGGCCCTGTTTGTAAGTAAAAACCTTTCATCTAAGCTTCTTATTATGCTCAAACTCAAGGTAAAGGACACATAGGCTTTATATTATCTTTGCGCGTGTTATCTTCCTGTAAGGCTCTAACACTCTAACGCAATGCTTGCCTCGGCTGTTTTGCAATCAACGGCGTATCATTTGAATTTTAGACTCAAGTTTTCACGCCAAAGCGAAGGGCGGAAGTTTGTGCCATATGAACGGTGACTGTGCCAGTGGGAAATGTCAGCAACGAATTTGCCGGTTCGGTCGCTGTACTTCTGGGAGGTGTGAATATTTGAGCAGCGAAGAAAAGCCAAAGCACTATTAGACACAAAAATTACACAATACATGAAAAGAGTGCAACAAGTAGTGTGTAAAGCGCGGGTCAGGGGCAGTTTTGGCGGCTACTGGCTACTGAAACCATGAAAACTATCAAATATTTGAAATTTTTTGCTTGTATTTTGAGCAAATGAGATCTGCAGATTTTGTTAACATTTGACAAGCAGCCAGCTGACAGACTGGCTGTTCTTACATCCATGCTTTCAAATATTTAAATATATATATCAGAATATTTTATCAAGGTTGCTGGCCCTTAATTTCGACGTTACGAAAGAGACAAATTTGGTTGTTCTCAAATTTTAAAAATTAATTCAAAATTTTTGAAAGCCTAAATTAAAATTTCGCTTCCTACAAATCACCCTGCGAAATCGCATTTATAATATAAAATGGTCGCTGAGCGGCTCCATTTTGTCGTTGGCGGGACTTCTCTGGCGCACGTAAAAATCACTACTTCTTCGCTTTCCTATGTTTAACACATGGCAACCTCCATTTTGAGCTGAAATTACTCTTCAGCCATAGCACATCCTATTTAACTTTTATAAACTCATTGACATAGACCATTTAGACCACAAAATGCGAGAGAATGAGCAAAATCGGAGATGGTCAAAAAATCGGCCAAAAATGGGCACCTCCCTTAATTGAGCAATGGGCAGTGGGCACTCAGTTGTGGGACGTAGCTCGTTATGGTTCAGACACTGATGATGATGATGATCCGCAGAGTGTTGCCCTAATATATCCTTAAATATATTATCTGAAAACGGTGTAAACATGAGGCTGTTGCTCACCGTCCTAATTCTTCGTGGACCGTTGACCTGCCGGTGCTACTTTTCGCCGACCATTCAACATACAAGTAAAAATATAGGATAGTTTTCAAGGCAGATTTTAACAAATTTAATGCGATAAGCCGCAGAAACTGCCACTTGCCGGTCGCTCGCCCCGTATCCTAATAGTAAAAAATGCGGAAGTTTCCTATAGTAAATACCAAAGAAACAACCTTTTGGACAATTCTAAATGAGATACCAACTCTGTAGTTTCTACAAGACAAAACCTGTAACCTTAACTGGAGCGACCTGTTTATGGAAAGGGGGCAGGTGCGGAGGGGGGGGAGTGATCGGCCGCTCCCAACATATTTTCATAGTTACACAAATATCAGCCACTGGGTGTTGGAATACTGAAAATTGTTATTTTCTGTCTGCAAAGAATGTGATCACTTTGGCCCTTATATGCGCAGTTTGCGTTCAGCGTATCGGGTAATAACCTATAGAGCAAACCTGTTAAACCAGCAAAAACTGCAGGTTTCATTTGTATTGAATGTTAGTCTGGTAGTCTAACTTGTAATCCATTGTCCCAATTTATCATCTACAAAAGTGATTTCGAATTAACTCACCAAGGCCTTCAACATTGTTTTTGAGAGTATACATCGATTGCTTAAGGGGGGGGGGGGCTACGAATTTCACTAAAAGTTCGATGTTGGAAAAGCTAGCTAGTCTTTTACCATATAATAGCATTAGGTTTAGTGTAAAATAGTTTAAAGTTTGAAAGAATTCCATGCAGCGTAGCGTCCTGTGGAGCCATCAGAAGTTGGTGTTGTCGGTCCAAAGCTCGACATGACACGTACACAAACTTTGCCTCGCCCTGATCGCTATGCGCAAGGTACGGTACCCAAATTTTCCAGAAATAGTTCTAACATATATTGCTTTGATATCGTGTAATACAGTCCTTAGGTCAATGTATACTTTTCTGTGAGAAACAATAAAAGTGCGAAAAACTGGGTGTTGTAGGTCTATACGGGTGGAGGTTAACTAACGTCTAATGAGCTGTGGTTTACCAAATGAACCGAACTTTGCTCCAACTAATACTCCAAGTATCTGTCTTAACTTATATAAAAATGACGTGATTTCGTTAATCCCTGCGTTCGCAGTGCTAGATTACAATATCGATATTGTCGCTGTTAGTTGGTGCCATTTCGAAGATGTGAGTCAATTACTCCAAAGTACTGTGGCAGAATCGGCTGAAACCTTGCGCATTACAGGCCAGTGAGTATACCAAGATGTGCCGATAGCTAAACTAAACGTTTAGCCGTCACTAAACCTCGCTCCAATGTTTAGAAATGCTAGATTGATTTCTCGAAGTATGGATGGCGATCGCTCCAAAAAGACCTAAGACAGTTGTAAGCGCATACTGAACGAAGAAAGCGTCGTATCTAAAAACGAATTTCATATTCGAATTCAGCAGGCCAAATAACCCCTATAAGGACCTTTTCGGCAACATCGGAGACAAAAAATTTTTTGACCCCATTTTTACTGCGCTTAGCTAGCTTTTCAGGCCTAAAAATAAGGGTTATTTCTTAATAAAAAGTTTGCAAGCACACAAACCAGAAAACCAAAACTCTCGAAACTCACAGACAGTTTGCCCCTGTTAGAGCCTAATATTTGGTAAAAAGCTGGGGTAGGCTAGGGGCTGTCAATTTTATTAGATCGAAAACGGCGCACGGTCACATCGCAACTTTTTGTCAAAATTCAAACTTTGAGCTGTTATAGCTGAAGAAGGAAGCAACGCTCGAAAGCCGGAATACTTTTAATATTTAGCACTAGTAACAGTTAACATTTGTGGCAAAAAGTTTCAGAATTGGTCAAACCGTTAATCCCCCAGAATTCAGAAAGCTTTTTCAAAAAAACCCACTTTTCGCACCAAAATTTCGACTTTGGCGTAGTGCCAGAATCGATGTGTGTTAGATATAATAATGCCCACGACGGACTATTTAACCTTGATATGTTAACTAATCATATGGCAAAAGGTAGGTCTCTCTGAAGAAGTTGGGCAAAACCGTTCGTAGCCCCCCCTTAAGCCCGGTTCATGGTTTTTATGCTTTTGTGCATTGTGCAAACATAAAAGCATTAAGTACTAACTGAAATATTTGAAAAAACTTTGAATTTGCACAATTTGCTATTTTTTGCAACTTTGTGACTATTTTTCAGGTCTTGCGTTTGGCCTTTATGAGAAATAATCATCCAAATCTTTATCAAACAATTTCAGGAAACATAGCCCTTGAGAAGACGTTTTTGCAGCCTGAACTGGCAACTTTCCGTTAGCTTTCTCACACTTCGAGAAATCCATGTTCAAAAATTGTTCGTCGAGAAATCCAGGTTCAAAAATTATTCGTGTCATTACTGGCCCAAGCTTGCATTGCATGTACAAGTTGAACAGTAGAATTGTGACAGCTGTGATTTATTTTTAGTTTCTATTAACACATTCAAAGCTTTAAAATGTGAAAATTATCGTTGAACTCCAAAGTTTGCTGCAAACACCCGAATCAGCACCTTAACAGCTTTCGTCTAATAAACTAAGATCATGAGAATTTCACAAGAGTTGGAATTGGCGCATAATACCGGATGATTTGAATTAAGAATGGTATGTAGAAAAGAGGACAACAACTTGTGAGAACAACCTCTGATATCACCAAGAGTACATAATATAAGAGTGTGCCACTAGGCACACTCTATGTTATCAGAGCAAAAACTATGCTCTGCTCGCAAACGGCCCACCCCCCCCCCCCCGGCAAATCGGACCGTAGTGACCCCTCCCCCCGCAAATCAATACCTAGTCGAAACGGGGGTACGCTCACTCGCTCTATGTTTATGTGCTTAAGCACGAAAACACAAGCAGTGCGTGCGCGAATTTTGTGCCTGCTTCGAGCTTTAGAACACAAACATAGCGCTCAAAATTCTTTGAAGTGATGGGTCTGATTTGCGGGGTGGGGGTGGGCCGTTAGCGAGCAGAGCATAGTTTTTGCTCTGATAATATAGAGTGTGCCTGGTGGCACACTCTTATATTATGTACTCTTGATATTAGTGTTGTTGACCGGCCAGGTGGAAAACGGCCAGCCGGCGGCCGGCCCCCGGCCGGCCGGCCGTTGACCGGCCGGCCGGCTGGCAGCACTTATATTTCAGCGGTTTATCAAACATTTCTCAGGAAATCAATATTAAGTTGTGCTGACACATTTTCATAGCTTAATTTCTTATCCTGGTACTCATGGGTCACCCTTCAGGCAATCTTAGTCGCTGATTCGTCAGCAGGCCGTCGGTGGCCGGCTTGGCCGTCGAACGGCCGGCCGGCCGGCCGTTTCTGGCCGGCCGGGCCGTCGGCCGGCCAGCCGTTTTCGGCCGGCCGGCCATCTTCAGAAGGTCGGCCGGCCGGTACCGGCCGGCCAACGAAAATTTCGGCCGGTCAACAACACTACTTGATATCACAAAATGCAGGAAACATATGGACGTCTGATTTAATCACATCGCACGTTAAACTGAAAAATACTGTTACACTACAATCATAAACGAAATGCAACAATTCGAACAGGAAATAACAAAAGTTTTCTACAATTCAACATTTCCCTCAATTATAAATAAAAACACCAAAATTTCAATATTAAGGAACAGATAAGATTTCTTAGAATAAAATTGCCTAAACTAATAACACCGACTAACCAAAAAGAAACTTCTTGAAACTTATACACTAAGCGACAATCATTCAACTATTAATTGTAATTACAACATTAGACAAGTTATCCTTCACAACTACAAAATACCGCTACAAACTATATATGCATGAAATAGTAACGAATCATTTTATATATTTCTTCTTTCGGTGTCTTCTCGGATTTAAATCAAACAATAAAGGATCTTATAGACACAATTCAGGCAAAGTCAAAGGACTCGGCTGTAAGCGCATTTAAGGTGCTGGTATCCTTTTGTGCAGTGCTTTTGTGGTGATTTTTCGAAACGCTATAACTTTCACAATTTGTGGAGTTGGAAAGAGTTTTATACATCGTTTTAAAGCTTATAATCTGTACATTAACATGAGTTTACTAAACTAGCAAAATTGGCAAGAAAATAGCAAAAAATTTCCGACATGCTTACATCTGACAGACTAAATATGGACCAAAATTTTTGAACATCGATTTCTCAAAACTGCAGAATCGGCCAAAATTTCTTCTTGTGCCATGATATGAAGGACATGTGGGCCGAGGGACATTTTGTTGGATTTGGCTCAACAAGTCTCAGTACTCCAGAAAATCCGGCAAATGCGCGATGACACGAAATTTCGCAACTTTCTATTCAGTTTTCTCAGAACTGGAGATGTTTTGGCTCAAACCAAGAAAAATGTCCCTCCGCAATAGGGCGAATTTTCATCCAGCCAAAAATCACGCCAATCTAGTAGTAGCGAATCAGGTAGTTTTTGAGAAATCGATGTTCAAAACAAAATAATCGCAATGTTGCCAAAATGGTTTTTCGACGAATTCTCTTGCTTAAAGCAACGACCTCCAGCGAATAGGTATTGATAAAATGCGCAATTGGAGGATGTATCGATTGAGTATAAATAAGACAAAATTGTATGTAAGATTTGGCAGTAATTTTGAAAAAACTGATTTCTTCGAAAATGGCCATTTTTTGATCCCAAAAATCGTTTCTGGCTTACACTGCCTTAACCACTCGAGGTAGCTCAAAAGTAGTAAAAGCAAAAATGTTCCTTTTGGCACTCTCTTTCCAGCCATAACAACCAATCCGGTGTAGAGACTATGTACTGAGAGAACAAGGGCAAAAACCAAAACTTTCTTATCTTTACACCTAAAAATCCGGGACTGGTCCCAGAATGTTAAAGTGCAGGAAAATAATGTATTTGGAAAGTTTTATCCACTTTCACGAAGACGGGCAACGCCGACGTACGGGTTCCAGAAATGTTTCTGAAACAAAATAGCAAGAACAAAGCATGATTAATGGAATACGCAAATACCCTGGAGTAAACTGCATTGAGGTATTTTTCTGGCAAATTCTGGAGAAAATGCTGTTGCTAATAGTAAACGATATCAGATTATACGCGACATGAGGCAACATATGCAGGAGTTTTGGAGGATAAAACCAATGGAGGGAGTTCGCCAAGAACCAATCTTCACTATTTTTGCCCAACATTTGTACACAAAACCTAGTATAATATCGTTTGTTACCATGCTGAGTGCAAATGTTGCATAATTTTTGATGTAGATAACTAACAAAGACGAGATATTGCGTTGGGGGTATGTTACCACCGTGGGTCCACTGTGATTTAGCTAAGTTCAGTGTTTGGATTGGACAAGGGGACCAAACCAAAAACTTTCTGTCTGCGATTTACTGAAAAGTTGCTCACAGGAGCTACCAAAAATGTATCCGAATACCCCTTTTGATACAACCTAAGCTAAAATTAAAAGCTTAGTAGGCTTGTACTAGATCAACGAAATACTAAGTTGAAAAACAAACTTAAGATTCATGCCCTAACTGCTGTATGCACCTTTTCGTCGAAATCACAAGTATAATATTTTGGTTCTCAGCTTGGGAGAAATTTTTTAAAAATTTTGACAAATAGAAAATTTCTATGATGTTTGTACTCAGCGTGATTAAAACCACTCAACAAAATTTAACAGGATCGCTCAGTATTTAGTAACTACATTGGAGAGGTATGGTTAAAATAGGTAATACCCGGGACCCGGGACACCCAACCCGTTGTCACACTGAGACATCTCAGAAGTCTAGAAATTATGTACTCTTGGTATAGCCTTCCTAAACGAGATGGCCTCATTCTGCACCAATGAAGACTTGCAAAGTCTTGCAAAGTCTTCTGCTTCTGAAATCTCTGGCGACCCCATAACAACAACGCCTGCTGTCATATTCTTATGCATTATGCACTCTTGATAATACAAAAATTACTAGTGCAATAATGCACGCTTGATCCCGGCTTTTAGACGATTGTCGACAATTCAGTTGACTTTGTATTTACCTCAGATTCGCTGGGGAATACTTATTCCAAAGATCAGAAAGCTTTGATTTACCAAATCCATTTTCAGTTCCTTCATTGACCAATCACCGAACATAGAACAAAAACGCTTAAGATTAAACGCTGTAAACAATTAACTTGTAAAGATTAACTAAAACTAAATGCACATTAAAACTGCATATATAAAACTACATACAAATTATATGTAAAACTAAAACAAAAATTATATGTACCAGCTCAGTAGAGCCGGCCAAGTCCGCCAGCTTTACAAACATACAACTGTAGGTTTTCCACAAATGGAAGAGCCAGCCCGGTCTGGCCAGCTTCTGAGCCGTGCGAACTCAAACATTACAATTTTTGTAATCCAAAATCTGATAATTTTGAAGTTTTTCGAGCACTACTCAGAAATACGAAAGCCGATCAGGCCAATTCAACCAGGTATGGATGCCCCACCCCAGTGGGTATCATGTGACTGGTATTTATTCTTACCATATACTGGTACTTTATGAAGGCTCTGCCGTTCAGATCAATTAAATTCCGGGTATGGCACAGATTTTACTTTTGTGCCAAAGTTGTCACATTTAATTTTCCTAAGCTTTCATTGCATACTGAACCTGAACTTCCTGTTAAATCAAATCTAATCCTAATCCTATTTGTAACGTATTGTCAACAAACATATGTTTAATTTAATATATAACAAATAACAGCAAAAAAAGCAATATAATAATTGTTCAGTTCAAATAATCTTCTTTTCTTTCTCATCGTCGCCTTCTTCGTCTTTTCCCGGAAGGACGGCTTTGGGGTGGTGACGGAGCTGAATGCTCAGCTGATAGTCCAGTATCCCCAGCAGCAGCAGCAGCAGCAGCCCCAGCTGGGAGTCCCACTGAAGCGGCACAGGCATCGATGGTGGCATTATGTTCGGCCTCCTTCGGGTGGACCAGGACCTCTTTATCGGAGTCGTAGGAGTTGTCATGGAGGACAGACCTTTTCCTAAAATCAAAATGAAGATATTGATGTACAAAATTGTGTATAAATTGTAGAGAAAGCAAAGATCAAGATTGATATAAAACACTAACAACATTCCTGACGACAGCTTAGGTTTAGGAGCCATGGCTTACCCAACATGGAGGCACACATGTTTTTTGGTTGTTAGGCAGCTTTCTTGGCAGCCCTTGCCCCTGCATCGCTTCTTGAGCTCTAAGATGAGCTTCTGCATTAACATAACCTCCATGGCAAACTCCTTGTACAAGATGTTCACGGCAGAGTGGCAATTGGTGGCCACGTTTTCCCCAAAGTGAGCAGCCTTCGGGAAAGTGACCACCAAATCTCAGGCCGCCTGGTCCACCCGATAATGCCCGATCTTGTTCCGCTCCAGCAGGTCCAGCGTGGGGATCACCTTCCGACTCAGCCATGGAGCGTTTGGACACTCAGCTGGACACAGCTGGCTGAGTCGGGCCATACCCTCCTCCAGGTCCGGGACGATGTACCATTGCTTCGAGGTCGGACCACTGGAGTAGTGGCAATAGTTGAGCAACAACAACCCGCAGTCTTCGTAACGCAAAGGAAAGCGGGTGCCTCGGCTTCACCAGTAACCGAGGGGGTAGGCGACCCCCGCAACCTTCTCTGACTTTCTTTCGTTGGTAAGTTTCTTTTTTCCCGAGGTGAGAATGTTTTGGGGAGGCATCGTCAGAGAAGGGCTTATGCTAAAGGATTCATTCCGGAGATAGAATACGTTAGCATATGGGAGCCAATCGTATACCTCCCCCTCAATGCTCCGGGAAACGACCCTCCCAAGTGAGGCAAGAACCGCTTCCTTGTTAGTGGAAGAGTTGTCGGACCTGCCGCCGGGTGGGCGTAAATTTCTCCGCCACCATAATATCGAAACCTCCACCATAGGGAGTCACTGCTTGATACTTCCACTAAAATGAAATAAAAGAAGTGTAATTTTATACCAGAGTTTTAAAGATTTAATTTAATATCAGTTTTAGTTTCAAAGGGTCGATTCACCAAAAGTAATAAACGGCTTAACTTAAACGAAGTGGTTTTTGTGAAACCAATCTCTACTTAAACGACTTGAACGACTTAAATGACTTAACTTAAGTCGTTTAAGCAAACCCCCTTTCACAAAAAACCAGCTACTTAAACTTTAAGTAAAGCGGCGTTTCACAAATACAGGTCTACTTAAACTTTCAGCGACTTAAACTTTAAGCCGTTTAAGTAGAACTGCTTTCATAAAAACTACTTAGTTTAAGTAGTTTAAGTAGACCGCTTAAATGCAGTTCAGAGTTCAAAACCAGTCATTTTTAAGCTCCGTAGATTTACGGGGCTTAAACGACTTAAGGTCGTACTTCCCTTACATTCAGTCAACTTTGGAAAGCTGTAACTTACTCAATATTGAGAGTTATGAATTAAGCCACATATCAAAATGAAGCTCTACATCTTCTGCGTCGTTTGGTATCTCTGGGTCGTTTCACAAAAAACTTAAACTACTTAACTTAAACGACTTAACTTAAACTACTTAAACTATTAAAATATTCGTTCCATAAATAAACGGCTTAAACTACTTAAATTGCTTAAGGGGGGGGTCACTTTAGTCAAAAATCGATAGTTACGGATTTCGCTCATTTTCACACATAATATGCCCCCATATGTTCTCAAAAATAACTTAGAATATTAGCGTTCGAAATCAAACTGTGACAGAGTTATTCAGGTTCAAAGCCGGAAAACTTGAAAATTCCGGTGATGAGTCCTGCAAGGTCAGGTGGAGACCAAACGCGACCGAAAACAGGGTTAACCGATACACCAAATTAAAGCCTTTACTAAGGTAATATATAAGTGCAGACGTAGCTCAAGGCCAGCTATCCAGGCGTTCATAATGCATGCTTGAGTGCTGCACTGACCTAACCTTGCATGACTGCCCAGTATAATTTTAACTAGTTTTATCTTGCACAGACAACATTTTAGACCCATGCTTGTATGAGAAAAGTTGCTCCTCTTGCCATTAGCTATCGATTGATACTCATTTTGTCTATATTTGGAAAAATTTTAAAATTGACATTTTTCACCTATAAAGATCAAAGGTGCCGCCACAGCAGCATATTCAATATTGACGCATTTGTTTTGGCCACATTATGTGACAGACATAGATATATTAATTAATCTGCCAAGTTTGGTGATTTTTTACCACATAATGAGTGAGAAATTATCAAAAGAATGTGAAAATTATGAAAAATGGCCATTTTTAGCAAAATTTGCTGTTTTGTGGCAAGTTTTTTGAGCTTACCGTAGATGGTAGAAGCATGCGAGTACTTTCATAAGACGTGGTTTTATGCATAGAGTGCAGCTATCTATTCGCCGTTTCTGTAGCTTTTGTTAATCGGTCAGGACAAGCAAAAGAGTACCGTAAAAGGGTCCTGTTTTTCATGGTCCAAAAATGACCGATTTTCCAAAATTCTGACTTTAAAAATTCACCAAAAATCCAATACTAAACAGAATCGCTTCAGAGGAGATAGCTGCACTCTACAATATGTCCTTAATCGTTCTGAAAAGGTTTCAGAGTTCTGACTCTTATACAGCGAAGAAATTTTCTGCCACAAACTTTTTAACCTAACTTTTTCATTTTCCTATGTTTAACACATGTCGAGGTCACCCTTGAGGGCCTGTACAGAGCGATAGAAGCAATATTTCACAAAACGCTCTTGTCTTGTTTCGCGGACCCATGGGGACTACAAAATATGTGGAAATTAGCAAAATCGGAGATGGTCGAAAAATCGGCAAAAAGTGACCCCCCCTTAATGTGCTGGTTTCCTTTCGGGTATTTTTCACTCATACGGCTTAAATCTTTTACGTAAATGACTAAAACTTACAAAACAACCTATTTCCGTGCTCTTTAAGATTCTGGGACCAGTCCCGTATTTTTAGGCCAAAAGATAAGAAAGTTTTGGTTTTTGGCCTTAGGCTCTCAGTAGGTAGTCAGGATACAGGATTGGTTGGTATGGCTGGAAAGAGGACTCGAAAATGAACCTTTTTGCTCTTACAACCTTTGAGCTATCTCGAGTGGTTAAGTCAGTATAAGCAAAAAACTGTTTTCAGGGTCAAAAAATGGCCATTTTCGAGGAAATCAGTTTTTTCAAAATTACTGCCACATGTTAAGGTCAAAATTGGCTTAGTTATACTCAATCGATAGAGCGTCCAAATGCACATTTCATGAGTCCCTACGAGCCGGACTTTATTGCTTTCAGCTAGAGATTTGACAGGAAAACCATTTTGGCAAAACTGCGGTTATTTTGTTTTGAACATCGATTTCTCAAAACCTACTCGACAGATTCCGGAGATTTTCGGCAAAATGGAAATTCGTACTTCTGCGGAGGGACGTTTTTCTTGGTTTGAGCTAAAACATCTCCAGTTGCGAGAAAACTGACTTCAAAGTTGCGAAATTTCGTGTCGCCGCACATTTGCCGGATTTTCTGCAGTATTGAGGCTTGTTGAGCCAAATCCAAAAAAACGTCCCTCGGCCCATATGTCCTCTGCATGATAGCACAAGAAAAAATTTTGGCCGATTTTTCAGTTTTGAGAAATCGATGTTCAAAAATGTTTGGTCTATATTCATCCTGTTAGATGTCAGAACCTCTGAAAATTTCTGCCATTTTTTGCTAATTTTGCCAGTTTCGTGAGCTCATGTGAATATACAGATAATAAGCTTTAAAATGATGTATAAAGCTCTTTCTAACTCCCAAAAATGCAAAAGTTATAGCGTTTCAAGAAATCACCACAAAAGCACTGCACAAAAGGATACCACCACCTTAAACGGCTTAGTGGCTTAAACGACTTAACTTAAACGACTTAATTTAAGTAGTTTAAGTGGTTTAAGTCATTTATTTATGAAACTAGTTTTTAAGAAGTTTAAGTTAAGCCGTTTAAGTTAAGTCGTTTAAGCCGAATTTTAATGAAACGAATGTTACAATAACATCAAAATGGTAGTTTAAAGGTGCTGGTCCTCTATTATCATATAAGTTTGAAAGACTGTATATTACTCAATTCTTGGAGTTCAGCGATAATTTTGATATCACTTGAAAGCTTGGAATGCGCTTGTTACAACTACGTATAGAATACAGCTGTCTTAGTGCAACAGTTCTATTTGGACATGCGCTTGAATGAAAACAATTTCGAACATGGATTACTCCAAGTGTAGGAAGGCTAAAGAAAAGCGACCAGTTCCAGCTTCGAAAGAAACTTCTTCCCGAGGACTATCTTTTATGAAATTGTTTAACGAGGAAACAAGCTCAATGTTTTGGGAAAACTGTTAATTTTGTCTGTTTCGCCAAAATTTTTAAGTTCTGGCGAATTAAAGCTAATTTCTCAAAACCTAAGTTTTTATGTTTTCGACAATGATATAGTTTAAATTTGACTAAACTTCAACAGCAAATGTGCTTTTAAAGATAAGCACAAGCATTTAAATTGCTGTTTCCTTTGTGCAGTGTATTTAACTATAATTAGGTTGATGCAACTAATGAAATTACTAATAAATTACCAAAAAGTAAGTCTTAAGCAGGCTTAAGTGGACCAATCAGTGAGCAGACACGCCTTTACATAAACTATTCGTATTATGGCAGCAAAAGCCCGAGACTTGCGGAAATAAAATTATCTATTAGGGTTGCTCTCGCAGTCGCTTTTTGGCTAAAGCGATAGCTTGTCAAGGTTACAAAAAATGTAGACAAAATCCAGGTTACCCATACATTTTGCCAATTTCTCCATTACAAACTGCTACTTCATAATAACTAAGAAAGGGTCCCCCAGCTATTGGACTGAGGTATCGAATGATGTAAAAGATGTCTCGGCAAAAAATTACTTTAGAAGGTAAAAAATCTCATAAACTTCACTTATTCTAAAAATCGTTAGTTTAATTATAGACAACCAAATTAATTAGTATTAATATTAACTTCATTGTATAGTTAAAAAATGTTCAGCCACCTTTGATGTAAGATGCTCCCAGAATTAAATGAATACTACTGATGTCGCTAAAAGGAATCACCACGATAAGCAACCATATATAATAGTTACTTATAAATGCCAAAAAATTATTAGTACATGGTAAAATTGTTGTGTGCTAGAGCCAGAGAAAGCGCAATAGTGTTGCCATTGACTCAAAACCTTCTTATGCAAGTCAAGTCAGCTTGTTGTGTAAAAACAATCGGTTCTCAATTGGGCCAACTTTGTTAAGCAAATCAACCTTTGCTTTGTTCATTTCGAAGGCTTCTTTTTCATTTAGAAGCTGATACAAGCTTATATTACACAAAAATTTAGTGTTTGAAGTATTAACTGATTATCAAAAACAGTTACGCCTGCAACGATATTCTAGAATTAAAGTACTCGTTGAGAGCTTTCGAACGATGTAAAAACGGCTTTGCAACTCCCACAATTGCGGAAGTTATGAATCTTTTAAAATGGACACTTTTTCGTTTAAGTCGTTTAAGCCCCGTAAATCTACGGGGCTTAAAAATGACTGATTTTGAACTGCATTTAAGCGGTCTACTTAAACAACTTAAACTAAGTAGTTTTTATGAAAGCAGTTCTACTTTAACGGCTTAAAGTTTAAGTCGCTGAGAGTTTAAGGAGACCTGTATTTATGAAACGTCACTTTACCTAAAGTTTAAGTAACTGGTTTTTTGTGAAAGCGGGTCTGCTTAAACGCTTAAGTTAAGTCGTTTAAGTCGTTTAAGTAGAACTTGGTTTCACAAAAACCACTTCGATTAAGTTAAGCCGTTTAAGTACTTTTTGTGAATCGACCCTCTGAAACGTGTCTACCTGCTTTGTATTGGCTGCAAATTTACCAAAAGTAGCCACAATTTTCGACCAAAATTTTTTCTGAAAAATTTTTACGCAACAAGAAAATGGCCGTATCCAATGTGTTTCTGAGATAATTTGCCAGGGACGGTTTTTTGATTTTGCCAAAATATCGTTTCAGTATACAGTAATTGAGCATTTTCTGAAAATTTGCCATTTTATCCAACTTTGAAAAATCATTGCTCTTGATTGGAGGCGGATATAGAGAAAAATAAAAAACCGTCCCTGGCAAATTGTCCAAGCATACTATGTGTAGTATATCTTTTAGATCCACCCATTGGTTGTGGAGCAATCTTCGGTCAAAAAATTTTAGCAGCAATTTGTCAAAATCAGTTATTCGCCCAGAACTTTAGGCTTGTTCAGTGTACAGTGCTCTAATTAACCTAATTTGTGCCTCTTTTGAAGCTCTTTAAGTTCAGTATAAATGTGTCTACACTTGTGCTGTACACTGGCTCCAATTAGACAAAACCTGTTTTAAGCAAGATCGTGTCAAAAATAACCAATTTTCGAGCAAAAATGTTTCAAAAATTCACTGCTCAAAAACGATAAGAGCTAGAGACTAATGTCTAAAAGCAAAGTTGTAGAGCACATAATAAGCTTTAAAATGATTATAGTCGCTGGCCATAATTTTCTATATATAGTTCTAGAACTTCAAATTTTTGTTTTTCACTGTGCATGAATATTATGAAGCTGGCGTTTTTACAGGACGTTTATTATCATTCCCGATGCAGTTTCTGAAAATTTGAATGAAGTCGGGCAATAATTGCACTTTCTGCAACTATATCTGCACGTAAGGGGAGCACGACCTTAAACGAAAGAATGTGCATTTGAATGGCCATGTTAAAAGCTTCATAACTTACGCAATTTTGGGAGTTAAAAAGTCGTTCTTATATCATTCGAACGCTCTCAACGAGTATTTTATTTCTATAATATCAATGAAAGCGCCACGTTTTTGAAAATGTGTTTATACTTCAAAAATCAGCATTTTTGTCAAATTTTAGCTTGTATATATCAGCTGTTAATAAAAAACCGTCCTTCTGAACAAATCAAAACTTGATTAGCTCACACAAGTTGTCTCCATAGAGAATCCATTGTTGTATTTTTACTGTATTTTATAGGATGAATAACAGTTATACTGATGCAATAGCCTCATTAAAAATCGAAACAGTAACAAAATATATCACACCAAAAGGCAACTTTTTAAACCATCATTTTAATGGTAGAGTTAAATTCGTTTATTAAAAGTCGGCTTAATCGACTTACTTAGGGTCGTTTCACAAAAAACTTGAACTACTTAACTTAAACTACTTAAACTTGTAGTTTAAGTAGTTTAAGTAATTTATTTATGAAACGAATTTTTTAAGAAGTTTAAGTAGTTTAAGTTAAGCCGTTTAAGTTGAGGAGTTTAAGTTTATTGTGAAACGACCCAAAGTTAAAATTTCATGAGCTAAAAAAACTCGATGGGAAGTACCTCAATACTGTTATTACGCGCAAATGCGGCGTCAAGCCTGGGATCTGTTTGAAATTCGGGGCTGTAGATAACTACAGCCCCCTTATCCCTGATCTGTTGTGGGAGATCAATCAACTGCTGGCGCAGATCTCCAGTGAACGCGACACGATCAATCAATTCCTGTAACAAAGTTGCACAACTCACAACAGCTGATTTCACAATTTCAAGAAAATTTCATAAAAAATTATTAAGTCAATTTTAATTCAAATAATTGAAAAAAATTATAAACTTGCAGTGGTGGTCATGATGATGTTGATGACGACGATGATGTTGATGATGATGAAATAATGCTAATAATCATAAAATGAAATAATAATAATGATTGATTGAACTCATTTGAATCAGTTGTCGATAGAGCCGTGGTTCTCGTATATATATGACCCAAACTCATTTGCATATCGAGCTAATTTGCATATGATCAAGTTTGCTGTCGGAGTCGCTTTATTTATGAATTCAACCGTTTTGCCAGTTTTACAGTGTCATCATCCCCGCATCATCCATCATCATCGTCTATTACGGTAAACTTTGAACTTAACTTTACTTGACTTCTGACATAGGGTTTTGATTAAATGAAATATTGATGATTTAATTTTCATTAAGTTAAAAATTGAGGATTTAATGACTGAATTTGTTTGATTAGAATAATTTTTGGCTTGATTCATTTGATTACTGTATTCTGTTTGATTAAATTAAATTTTGACTCTTTTGCTTTTGGGCTTAGAATGATCGACGGGATCGATGAAAAAGGAGACACCATGCAATGCTGACTTATTTTGGACGCCGGATTGTGTTCGTCTCCCATATCAACAACAAGCTATGGGAGACGACAATTGCGATACGGACTTCGGCATGGAACCGATAACCGATACCCAAAAGCGTAAAAGTCGTCTCCCGAACCCGAATGAAGAACCTCAATAACGGCCCTGAACGAAGAATAACGAATGACGAACAGTTTAAATTCGAATTTTATTAGAACCTCAATAACGGCCCTGGACGAAGAATGACGATAACGATAGCGAACATAGCATAGTTTTGGCTGTGATTGCATAGAATGTGGCGTTTGTCACAACTCTTATGCTATACATTATGTACCCTTGATTCAACCACTTTAACCACATTCCGGATTCTTGAATGGTGCTGCATACCGACTGCAGTCGACTAAAGCTCCGACTTGAAATTTGAAACTTGATGTTAAACGTGAAATTTAAATCATCAAATGATATTTTGAATTAATTACAAAAAACTAACCAAACTTTCTTGACTGTCCACCAGTACTGTAGCTAGAAACCATTTGCAGTCAAAAAATCCGGCAGCTGATTGGAAAACGATCGAAAAAATCAACCCATTTCGTAACATATAATCTGAAACCAAGACACAAATTCTAAAAGCCAAATCTAAGTTCTGAAAGCTCGAGCCGCGGGATTGTTAACAGACACATAGAATAGAATTTTGGACACTAAACACGAAATTATTAAAACTATAAAATAGTGTACACCGTGAAAATTTGGACAAGGCGAGACGAACTCTAGATTCCTTAAAATCAGAATTTATAAAAGTAAAATTAGTCACACTTCAGCTGAAAACATTTTAAATCGTACCTTCATTGAATTCAACATCTTGAAACCGGAATGGTTAATCAATAGTCAATCAACCAAAGCACTTGTGGCAACTCCCAGAGTGAAGAAGACACGATATATTACAACAGAAAATTCTGTCAAGTTGAAAATTTTCATTTTCGTTTCCCAATTGTGACATTATGCAAATCAGTTTAGCAGAATAATTAATACGCTATCTGAAGACTGAAGGAAAGCGCATGCCATAAATTGCGGAAAATTATAGGTCTTCTTTGTTGTCTGATATAAACCAAGCTGAAGCAAAAAGAATTAAAACTGACGCTGTCCAGAATATTTTCTTCGGATTCTACGTTTTCCAGATCTAGGCATAGTCTTTCGCCACTAGTGGGGTGCACCTAAAATAACATGAGGAAAAAGACACCTACAAAACATTAAAAAAATTTTTGAAACTTTTGAAAATCTCTGAAAATAGATAAAAGTTATTTTGTGCCACCACTAAACCCCCACTGCACCGCAGATTTTGTTAAAAGTTGGAGTAGATCCCCTTAGAATCAAAGCTCGTGTTAATTTGCTGTTCTGCCTTCTTCATTCCCTTATTTGTCTAGTAGTGGCAAAACCTGTTAATTCTCCAATTACGAAAATTTTAACAACAGTTTTATCTTTGACTTTTCTCTAATTCTGTTCTGTTATGATCTTCAACGAAGAATTGGGTCCAGAATTTCTGAAAAAGCTCAGACGTCTTGGATCCATAGTTCGAGCCCTGCACTAGAGACAAATCGACTATGACCTGTGAAAATGTCTGATTTTGTGCAGTAAATTTTTTCTAAACACCTTTTTCAGCGTTGCAAAAAGGAAGCGCGCCCTTTATCTCACGGCATTTTTTAAAGCTGATGATATCGCAGTTGAGCTCCGGGAATTATTAATTGAATGTGAATCCCACATTTAACTGAATTTTCAGAAGCCCCAGAAATGTTTAGTTTCATCAATTTTCAAGGTTTATTTTGGGGCTTGGAGCTTAATCCTAAGTCTGCATCTAGGGAACCAACCACAGTTTTTAGTCATTTCTGAGCTTTGCATACAATACTTCTGGTCTGAATATTGCTGGTTGCGTTGGCCGTTGGCCGGTCAACATTCAATGCCGGGACAAGCCAATTGGCTGACCAGACGAAAATTCGGACCAACGTCCTTCAATGTCTATGTAGGCTAAATTTTAAAAATATCTTAAATGTCGCTTGAAATGAAAGATTTTTGCAAATTCTCCTTCAAAATTAGTTACAATGTTTTTATTATTTCTGAGCTGACCCTCATAAAATTTAGGACACATTGTGGGATCCAAACGCGGCACCTCAGAATCGAATCCTGTAAACTCATGACTACATCATTTAGTGTGTACATACGGAATAGTATGTATCTACAAACGGAAGAATGCAGAAATTTAATCATGATATAGAGATCAAAAGCATAAAATTCCAAAATCGTAAAGATGAGAAAGTTTTGGTTTTTGGCCTTAGGCTTCCAGTAGGTAGACCAGACACGGGATTGGTTGTTACGACTAGAAAGAGAACACAAAATGTGTTGAAAAATCTATGTTCAAAAATCTTTGGTTTATATTTAGCCGTTACGTCAAAACATTTTTGCTAGTTTCGTAAGCTCATGTGAATGTCCTGGTTATAAGCTTTAAAACGATGTATAAAACTCTTTACAACTCCCACAACTGCGAAAGTTACAGCATTTTAAAAAATCACCATAAAAGCACTGCATAGAAGGATACCACCACCTTAAGCAAAGGCTTAGTGACTCTATACTGATTTCAAGAGTACATAATAGAATAAGAGTATGAAACTCTTACGCTACTATGTACTAAACATGCTTGATATGCTCGGGTCACTAACTCGGGACCCCCCCCCCGAAAGTTTCGGGGGGGTCCCACCCTACACTAATTACATGCTTTCATATAAGTGTGTGTCTGCTCGCTGATTCGCTAATTAGCTTAGGCTTACGATAGGCACTTTATTAGTAATTTTTAATTAATTAATTATAACTTTAATTAGGTTAATGTAATTAAAAAACTAATTCGACAACTTTGTAGCATTTTTTCTGCTCTTTCCAATGATATAAAAATTGTTGCACAAAACAAAAATTCGTAGGAATATAGTCTGCAACAATTTTTATATCGTTGGAAAGAGCAGAAAAATGCTACAAAGTTGTCGAATTAGTTTTTTAATTACATTAACCTAATTAAAGTTATAATTAATTAATTAAAAATTACTAATAAAATGCCTATCGTAAGCCTAAGCTAATTAGCGAATCAGCGAGCAGACACACACTTGTATGAAAGCATGTAATTAGTGTAGGGTGGGACCCCCCCGAGACTTTCGTGGGGGGGGGGGGGGTCCCGAGTTAGCGACCCGAGCATGTCAAGCATGTTTAGTACATAGTAGCGTAAGAGTTTCATACTCTTATTCTATTATGTACTCTTGCTGATTTATACGTTTTACTGTCTCTGGGAAAGGCCTCTCAAAAGTTAGCATTTGACTGAAGGATTTTAATAGGGCTATTCTTCGTCAGCTAACTTGGTTCTGGATAATTAATTACACTGCTAGTGGACTGACTTCTTGGACCAGGACCCAATTTTTGCATAAGCGTACCTTGAAGTGGGCGACCCCTAGTTTGGATGGCCTACGGTTCGGAAATGAAGAGTAGAGGCAACTGGAATCGGAAATATTTCCCTGAACAATATCCAGTTCAATTGGAACCAATAGAAGAAGTTTGTTTCCCGAATCCCAGGGCAAAATGCAGCTACATTAACTTGCCAGATATGGCACAGAGTTAGGAAGAAATAGGATCCTTGTCACTGATGTGATCATGAACTATACAGTACGACCAAAAAATGTGTGTACAAACTTCGACCGTTTATAGAAGATTAACCTTTGGAGTGAACCCCAACAATGTATATATTTTTAGAATCCTCAGGAACCCGAGATTTTGAAAATACGGAAAATCCGGAATTCTGGGTCTCATTTACGGAAAATCTAAAATTTTTAGTTTTTCGCCCAATTTTTATCGCAATCAAAATTTTGCTTTCACAATCGAATAGAGTTGGTCCCGCTGCATATTTTTACTCTTAGAAACTTTTCACGAAAATGCACCCAATTTCCGGAATTCCGGGTCTTCAAAGTTTCCGGATTTTAAAAATTTTCTCCAACACCCACAAGAAGGGCATCATTCGAAACCTCTTTCGAGCTGAACAACTTTTGTAATAGAATTAACTTTTGAAAATGCACACACTTCCCGGAATTCGAGAAAACCGGATTTTCCAGATTTTAAAAATTTTTTCCAATACTCCACAATATGGGTATCGTTCGAAAGCTCTTGATGAGCTGAACAAATCTTGTAATAGAACCAACTCGCAGAAATGTGCCCAGTTCTCGGAATTCGCTAATACTTTCCAAGCTAGATTGAAATCCGGAATTCGTGAATTTCGAGATTTGGGTGCATTTTCAGACATTGGTTCTATTACAAGATTTGTTCAGCTCATCAAGAGCTTTCGAATGATACCCATATTCAGGGGCATTGGAGAAAATTTTTAAAACCCGGTTTTTCCAAATTTCGGGAATTGTGTGCGTTTTCAAGAGTTCATTCTAGTACAAAAGTTGTTCAGCTCGATAAGAGCTTTCGAATGATACCGAACTTGTGGGTATTGGAGAAAATTTTTAAAATCCGGAAATTTTGAAAACCCGGAATTCCAAAAATTGGGTGCATTTTCGTGAAAAATTTCTAACAGCAAAAATATGCAGCGGCACGGAACAACTCTATTCGATCCTGAAAGCAAAATTTTGATTGCGATAAAAATTGGGCGAAAAACTGAAAATTTATTTTTCGTGGATGAAACCGGGAATTCCAGATTTTTCCGTATTTTCGAAATCTCGGGTTCCTGAGGATTCTAAAAATATGTTGTTGAGGTTTACTCCAAAGGTTAATCTGCTATAAACGGTCGAACTTTGTACACACATTTTTTGGTCGTACTATAGTTGAATCGGGTTACTGCAAATCTAAGCAGAACTGTTTACTAAAGGTCGAAATCGATACATTTAGAAGCTGGATGGTTGTATTTTCGAACTTCAATGCGTAAACGTAACCAATTGCGGTTCTCAAAGCATGATTAGGCGAATACAGAAATCCGACCTTTGTATAAACTGTCACATTCTTATCTATTACCTACTCTTGGTAACGGTTCTTTCCTACCAACAAACAATCGTACTTTTAATAAATTCAAAGCAAGAAGGTACATAAACAACACATACAATAATAAGAATAAGCAAAACATTAGGAAATGATACACAAAAGTATTCAGAGGGAAAGTGTTTCAAACAATCATCTCCAACTGTTTCGCATAAAAGATGTTATTTTTGGCCAGTTCAGCGGCCGGAACAACGGATTCGTCGATTTTCTTCGCCTCTGCCGGAGTCTGAAATCGAAACGATCTTCCATCCGGACTACGCTGCCAGTCACGCTAGAATGAATAGAGCACAAAAATACAACAAAAAACTGACGTGAATGAGGAGAGCAACAAACACAAACTTAGTAGGGACGAAACTACAGCCCGGTTCATACTTGTCTCTATGTCTCCGTCTCTAATCTGTTAATACCTGTGTCTGTCCTTTTGTCCTTTTGTCTCTAGGCTGTCTTTAAGAGTCTCTAAGCGAAGTCGAACAACACTCAACATAATTATCTGCCTGTCCTTAAGCTACAGCCAATTCGAACAGCGAATAATATCACGTGGTCAAGCTGCTAAGTTGGCTTTTGAAAATAACGGCATCTCAATTCAATTTTAGAGTCTGTTTTACACATACGTATATAACGTTCAGTGTTAATACGACAACAATAATAAAAATAATATTATATTATTCCAATCCAAAAAGTTTTTGCTCGTTTTTAACCAAACCCAACAGACAATGAAATTTGAATTTGTCGTCACATGACCAAGTCCTCTGTCTTTTTGTCCTTTAAGTATGAACGTCTTGTCTCTGTCAGCGTAGAGACAAAAGGACAGAGACTTAGAGAAAAGCATGAACCGGGCTTAAGCCAACAACATTGCAAACAAAATCTCTATTCCCGTAGATCACAGCGATCTCTAAACGACTTAAATTTAACTCCATCCTTATTATCAAGAAAGAAAGAGCTAAAGCCAAGCTTTAACGGAGCTGACGAGTTAGAATTATTTTAATGTTTAATTTTGTCTTGTAGGCTGTTGTAACATAAAATTATATAATTTAATAAACATTTAGGACAAAATAGGTCCCCCACCCCAGGCATTTTTGGAAAGTTTAACCCCACCTTTTTGGCATAGGCATCAACATCTCGGCCAGCCGTGGCCGTATTGGTAAAAAAGAGCATCCTAGCAGCCTCTTCAGTGCTAATAGACTCATAGCTGCGTTCCATGCAGGCACCAATTTCCTCCCTGAAAAATGTGGAAAAGAAAGGAAAAAACTGGAATTGGGGGAAAGACGGACAAAGAAGCTGAAACTGAACTATGTACTAACTTAATGTTTGGATTAAGTGCAGCATGAGCTTGGCGCAGTTCAAAGCATTACTAGCATACAGGGTGTTGCTTAGGGAGTTTTTCTGGAGTGGTGTTCGGACCCTGGGGGGGAGTTTCGGTGGGGGGGTATATTTTTTCAAAACAAGACTCAAATCTGAGTAAGTTTAACATATTTTACACGAAGAAACACCAGAAATTTTTGATTAATTGGCCTACTTTTGGCAAAACTTTGGTCAACCAAGAATCTGGGGGACGGGCGAAATTCCCACGATGAAGCTATTTCTGGATAGTTTCGGAGGGACGCCCCTTTAGAAATACTCAGCACATGTATATATATAGTCAATGCTCGCTTCGTGCCTATTTTTAACTATCAATTTTTAATAAAAAATGCATATAATGCTTTTAATTCATTTGGCTGCACTGTAACAATGCAATGTGCACACTAATTGACATTACCTAACAGTATCCAACAAACTGTCCATAAAATAGTTATAGCAGGGAGCAGGAACGTTTGCCTTTGACAGAAACACCTTAAATCAAAAACAATGACAAAAACCAAAATAAAATAAAATAAAACTATAGTTTATACAAAATTAAACCCCGAAGCATTTGCACAATTGAAGCAAATGATTAGGTACCGTATGAAAGAGCATTGTTTATACCGACCGGGGCCAAAAATTAGCAAAATTTTGGAAATTTTTGACATTTTTTGACAAAAATTTTGAAATTTCTAAGTCCAAGAAGTGTTGCAAATCGTTTATTTTCCCACCGATTTGAATGAAAACAACGATAGTAACGTTTGTATTGCAAAATTGTATTTGAAAGTATTGCAAAATTTGAATTTTCAAGAAAATTTTTGAAAATTTTCTATTTGGACCCCCAATTTCCAGGCCCCGGCCCCGGCCCCGGTACCGGGGCCAAGGTGGCCCCGGCCCCGGTAGTGGCGGCCCCGGTGCATCTCTACTTATTATACCACCCCCATTAGGTATGGAAACTATAGGTAAATACCTTATTATATCGTCCCTCCATAAGCCACTGTTCCAGCTCAACCGGCTGATGTATGTACACATCCTTGTTCCACAGATCCGGATTAAGCAATTCTAATTCCTAAAATTAAATGCTGAAAAACTAAATTTAAAGAAATTAAACAATGATCTATAACAAAAATCCAGATAAAAATTTATTCGTCAGTGCTGGCCAACTTTAGTAAAAACCGAAATATTGACAACAAAGTCGATTGTTTTGCTTCAACTCCTTGAGAATGTATTATCAGAAAATTCTAACGAAAAAGTTGATAACAAAAGTATGCAAATCTGTAGCAGAAAATAATAGTGAGCTTTCAGACACTATTCAGACAGTATGAGTTTAATAAAATGATAACGGTCTAATAATACGAACCGTATGAAATTCCGCCACTTTATTCTGAGCCAGCAAACGCAACAGGTTTAGGCCTAACATCATATGCTTTCGAGGCGAGGGAGCAACACGGGCGTCCAGATTTCTAAACAAGAATTAATTGATATCATTAATTAATTAGCAAAATTAATGAATAATTAATGCACAATAATAAGCAACGAAAAACACAAACTAAACACCTTCACGATTCCTCCCTTCTGGAAAAAACTAATGCTGACCGTTCTTCTAATGATCAAATATCATATATCATATCAAATATCATTTTTTAGCGATTTTAGCATTTTTACACGAAAAAACCTAAAAATTTGTCAAAAAATACGCCCCCCCTATTTTCGGTGAGCCCCCCCATATCGCACCCCCCCCCATAAATTTTGGCCTAGAAGTAAGCCAGATATGGAAGGGTACATCTTATATTATATTACATATTACAACAAAGGGTTTTTTAGGGATTTTTCCAGGGGGGGGGGCTTCCAGAAGGGAGGGGAAGAAATTTTCGGTGGAGGTGGGGGGAGGGAGATTATTTGCAAAAATGAGCCAAAATTTGGTATTTTTGGCGTATTCTGCACGGGGAAACGAAAAAGGTCTCAAATATGCCGGGATTTAAGATCAAAATAGCCATTTTTAAGAAACAATCTCCGGCGAAGCCGGAAAGTCTTTGAAAATATGCGGCTTTTTTATCAAAAAATCGGGCACCCAAAGAATCCATGGGGGGGAAACCAAAATTTTCGGGATGAGCGGTTTTGTGGAGGAGAAGGCATTTTTGGGGGGAAGTCTATTTCGAGGGGCCTATAAAAATACCATTGCCTTGTTCCCCTAGCTAAAATACAAAAAAATTAAATACAATAATACAGATAACAAAACCCGAGACCAAACTGAAATTTTTCAAAAAGTTCCTCTGTTACTTACCCTAGTTCATTATAGTAGTATTTCAACTGAGCTATTGCCCGCTCAAAAGCCGGCACATCCTTACGTTCCACAGCATACAGCGCGGCAACTTCCAGCGTGTCACCTAAAATACAAAATTAGTAGCAGGAATAATTTATGTTAATTCAATTTATATTAAATTTAACAATTAATGCACTAATTAACATTAGTAAACAAGATATTGGCAAACAAAAAAGGTGAAAGAAGGGTTTCGTCAATTTCCACAAAAGAAAACATCTCACCGCCCCTCACATAATGCTATACCAACCGACGGCACTAGACATTTGCAACTATCATTAAAGGTTATAGTTAAAATTAAATTTATAAGTACACAAGAATTTATAAATAAATGCAAATTACGCTGTAAAATTAGGAGATCCAACTGTTCGCTCTCGCTGGCATTGGTCGGCATGAATGGCATTTCCAAGAAGGATTCCTGCAAAAGAAAAATAAAATAGAAAAATTTAAAATTTAAATTTTTAATTTTCTAATTTGGGTACAATTTAAAAATTTAAGATACAAATGCAGATCTACCTATCAAACAAGACACATCCTCTGTCGGTCAAAAAATTAAAATGTTAAAATTTAAAAATTCAAAGGTGTACCAGTAATCCATCCAAAATCTGTCCCACTTTGTCCAATTTTCTAGGCTTAGCTTCCCACTCAGCAGTTAGCTGTTTGTATCGTTTCATAATATCAGCAAGCGCCATAGTACAAGCAAATCCGACTTCAAAACCTGATATATATATATATATAATCCCGAAAAAGTTACACCTGAAGTTAGTGTAGGTAAGACGTTGAAAATTATCTGAAGAAAATAAAAATTATAAAAGAAGAACTAAACACTAGACAAGTTAAGCGTATTATGTAATATGTATTCAAAATAGTGGTTTGGCATTTTTTTAGGGTTTTGAAAGTGGGGGGGGGCTTCGCCCCCTCCCCTAGGGAGGGGGAAGTGGGGGGGCGAGACCAAGGTATTAAATACCAAAATGTTTAGCGAAAAATTAGCATTTTTCAGGTAAAAACACAAAAAATCGCTGTTTTTAAGCTTAAAATTAACATATATATAAGTCCATAAATTAGCTAAAAATTGAGAAAATTTTTGACAATTTGACCTCAAAAACTTAATTTTTCGACACTTTTGGGCGACCCCCGAAAAAATTGGGGGACTTACCGAAAGGTGAGGGGGCTGCCAAAAGTGGGGGCCCCCCACCCCCCCCCCCAATAAAAAAATGCCAGGGTTGGCACCGGGTAGTTTTCATTTTAAGATATCCGTCAATTTTCGTTAGATGGCGCATCACGCCCAACATATCAGGTCAAATCAGAACACGTAATCGATTGTCCTCTAATCTATAATTCAGAAAAATCCAGCCAGGAGGCGATTTTTTCACAACATCTTGTCATGAGACAAATTCAATTTTTTGAAAAAATTCATACATATGGACCGGCCAGAACAAAACTCAGTTTGCTTGTGCACTCTACATAGATAGAAGTTTAATGCACAGACCAAATCTGGCAAATTTTAAAGGAACTGTTAGGTCATTTCCTGGGTAGATTCACGAGATACAGACAAATATGGGGATATAAACACAAGCGTAGCCAGATAAAGATTTCCGGGGAATGCCGAATTTTCCGGGGATCTAGGGGCTGAGCCCCCAAAACTGGCGCAATTTTTCTAACTTGTGACGCTGGAGAAATTTTCCCAAGTACGTATACTACGTATGTTCTCTGAAAAATGTACTAAAACTCAGCACATATTCATGCATGGAAATGATGCTGAAACTGAACCAACCACACCAAGTATGTTACTTGTTGCTCAGTTTGGAGAGATAAACATTAACATATTTCGCGCCGGATGCGAAATTTATTTGAAAAATCTGTATTTACTCATAGAATGGACCGTAAGTTTCGGGGATCCCACCAATTCTTCTGGCTACGCGCCTTGATATAAAAACCATTCGGCACCCATCACTATAACTACTAATAAGCATCCATCCCTAAGCCACGTAGCTAAAACGAGTCAGATATTCCTATCTTCAGGTAGGCGGTTCAAATGCCGGAGACTAACAAGGTTCTCTACCTTAGCCAAACCAGCAATACATACAGTCTTTACTGGTCGGTATATGGGTACCATCACAGTGGGAAGGTAACAGGAGTCTGTTAGTAAACATCATAGGTAAACAGGGAAACATACCACGCATCCTATTTTTTCTTGATGTCGATTAGGAGCCATGGTAGTATTATAAGAACAGTGAAAGTGCAGAAGGGCCAAGGATGCAGTCATCATTTGATCTCCAAGGACAAACCTTTTCTTAACCGTGCCTAACAACCGTGCACATTCGTTGATTTCGGAATTCCTTTACCACTTCCAGTACAAGACTACTGAATTTATATTTTGTCAGCTAGTGTTTGAGGACGGCCGGGACTTCACTATTATCGTTCAGTATTTTCATTATTATCGTTCAGTAAAACTTGTTGTGAGTTTAGCAGGATTCTGTTAAGCATTCCAGCTATGTACAGTAGCTTAAGGTTCATAGCTTAAGGCGACAGAGGTGTCTCGTGTCGTAAGGAGTTCGCGTGCCTCTAGCCATGAAATGCAGGCTTTGGCAAGGATTGCACTGAAATACCCTGCGTCAGAACATATACGTACATACTACAAATGCTACGCGACATGCGACATACGACTTGCTACACGCGACCACTGACAGCCTGTAAAGCGATCTTTAACCGCGAGTTAGACAGTTTAGCGAGGAGTAATCAGCTGGCAAATAAGAACCCCAGTTACAATGGCAATAGAGAAACTTCAACCCCTTAAAAGTAGCCTATAATTAACAACTAGTACTTGCTTTTGACATAGACCAAGCATTACGCGAACACTGATATTGATGCACTACTCTGACAAAAATCCAATCACAACTTATCTAAAATTTCAGCTAGCAAAACAGCAGACACACTTTTCAAACAATTTATTTCTTACTTTAATACATACAACAACGACAAACGTATAATACGTACAAAGACAACATCAAATAATAATAATAAAGTTATGCAAATACTTAATAGGCCGACCGTAGGTCAATAGGCTCGACCCAGCTAGCTAAGATTTGAAAAACAGAATACATGAAAAACACTCACTCAAACGTCACAATAAAATTAAGCAAAATCCAAAAATTAAAAATTTCAAGAATTCGCTTAAAAATAGGATTGCGCAAATTGAAAACTCAAACAGACAAACAAAGTCAAGTTATAGAACTACTAAAAATCAAATTGAAAATTAACTGACACACAAACTGACTATTTTATTATTTTTGCAATTTTTAAGTTAAACATTTTTGCTCCAAAAACAAAAGCGGCAATTGTTTTCTGAAGAAATGCTTTCAAGACACCTAGAAAAAATAAAAAAATTGGAACAAGAAACACTCAAACATTATAGTGACACAAAATACAGCATGTACGTAATTGTGAACACTTAAACACACAGAACGGCACTGTTTTATTTTTAAACGTCCATTTTTACTGTAAAAAAAGTCTAAATGAAGGGGGCGGGGTGGGGGTCCATTATTCTGTCGCACGAAATTGAGAGCCATAAAAGGAATTGTAAGGAAAAGAGGGCATGGGAACACGAGTCTATCATTATCTTTAGGGTGGCGACTCCAGCTTTATCCCAACTTGAGGGCTAAAATAAACAATGGAAATTGAGCAAACAAGAAACGCCGGTATCGCAATAATGATATAACTGAAAGAAATAATTGACACTGCAGCACCTCGGACCCGAAAAATTCGGGCCTTAGGTGGGGATCGAACCCACACCAACCTTTGGCTGTCTAGGCCAACGCTCTACCGACTCAGTTATCCAGGCACAATGCAACCAAGCCTAAGTTTGAATTCGTTCTTTCGTTTTGTATTCGTTTTTAGAAATGCGCACCAGTATACGTACCACCATAATCCCACTGTATTCTGTTATCTGGGTTGGCATTTTTGGCAGTGATAGGTTTGAGGGGGCCCTACCCACTTTTCTGGGAGAAGATGATTACGGGGGAAGCCGGAAACCCCCATAAACATCCTTCCCCCCCCCCCAGAAAGAAACAAAAGGTGCTCCTTTTGTACGTATCAAGTGTTGCCAAAAGCCCTGTTTCTTTTGGAAAATAAGAGATTCCTTTTGCCAAATGCGATTGAAAGTCAATCATTTGGATTCATTTTGACAAGTGAAATAGATATTTAATTATGATTTACTGGGGAAATACTTATAAATAAATTAATGATTTACTCGGGTTTGAAAAAAGTAAAACTAAAAAAATTACCGGGACAAGGGTGAGGGGTAGGGAGAATTTGAGGAGAATTATCAACTAAGCCAGCCGTATAAGTAGAATAAAAAACAGCAGCCGAAAGCCAACGTAAATCGCACTTTTTAAGGATTTAAAAAGTAAAAACATGGTTTTAAAATTTTTTCAGATTCCCAAAATTACGTATATACCATCTCTGGCTTCGGTGGCAAAATATTTCACATCAAATTCACTGTCATCCACCAGTTTCTGTAGGGCTGGCTTCACCTCATTTTGTACTGCCCTGAAGAAAAAAAGAAAAAACAGGTACATTCTACAAGTGTAAGGAAATGTAAAAATGTAAAGGACATTGTAAAAACTCTCCTGTTCGGACTAAGGCTTCGGCCTTAGTGACTGCAGGCAGGCGTTTTTCATTATTTCTTTATGATTAATGCCTTGTATCCTTCGTGGATCCGCCTGCTGGCCCGCCTTTACCTCATTTTCTTGGTGAAAATTGTAAGGAAAAGTAGATGATAAAACAGCTCTAGACGGCTAATAGTAAAATGATTTCGCTACAATAGTAGGAATAGTAATTATTTTTAGCGCCAAAATATCAAGTACAGAAATATGATATTTAAATATCAACATTCAGAACCCAAAACACCACAAGAAAAACTAGAAGTACAACACACTTTGAATCCAAATATTTTCCAATCGTCTGTAGGGTTTTTGCCACATTAAATCGCACATTCACTACCGGGTCTGTAGCCAGCTTTAGCACCGTGGGCAGCAACTCTTTTGTGGCCATATCCGGACCCAAAACTTCAGCCAGAACCTAAAAAAGAAAAATAATTTAAAAATTAAAAAACAAAATAAAGTAAATAGTTTGTTTGCGTAGGTGTTTACAGGAAAAACAGACATTTCTGCAACCGAGGAAATTTTTTGCGAAACACGCCCAAACAGTCAACATAATTCACCAAGTAAGCAATGAATATACAGCTGCCATGAAAAAACTGATAGAGAAATTTCAAAAATGCTTCAAACCCCCCCCCCCTTCCAAAAAATTCTTCCCTTACATTAACACAAAACAGACAGGTCAGACGATGTAGATAGTTAGACTGCGTGGCCATAGAGATAACTTTGGGCAGGATGGTTTTCTGACCCCAGGGAGCGCCAAATTTCTCCACCAGTTTTCGAGTATTGTTGGTGGCTGCTTCACGTATGGCGTAGACTAAACAGGAAAAGAAACCGGAAAAAATATGCATACAAAAACTTATAAAATGTATTTTTACCATGGCAACATTGGAGTCACAAAACAATCTCTGTGATGCCAGATTATCACAAACAAGTTGGAAATCTTAAGAACAGACAGACTGTATGAAAACACAGTGCCGGCCGATGTGTTAAATAAAAAAACTTTTAAAATAATCATAGTAAAACTTTAAATTCCAATAAATAACAAGTAACAGAAATGCTCCGCACAAAACGGGATAATATGTGTGTTGGGCCTTTCAATTCCGGTTGAGAAAGGCATAAATCCGACACAGCAACTTTCGGTGGATGGTTCCATGTCAAAAGTTGCTCAGTTCACTTAGGGCTTTCATTTGATACCAAATTTGACCACTTTTGAAAAACTTTATTTTCGACCCAAAATCGCCCAAGTCCCCACCCCACCCCACCACAGCACTCTACAGTCACTTTGGGTACGCAGTTCTATGACAAAAGTTGCTCAGTTCACTTAGGGCTTTCATTTGATACCAAATTTGACCACTTTTGAAAAACTTTATTTTCGACCCAAAATCGCCCAAGTCCCCACCCCACCCCACCACAGCACTCTACAGTCACTTTGGGTACGCAGTTCTATGACAAAAGTTGCTCAGTTCACTTAGGGCTTTCATTTGATACCAAATTTGACCACTTTTGAAAAACTTTATTTTCGACCCAAAATCGCCCAAGTCCCCACCCCACCCCACCACAGCACTCTACAGCCACTTTAAGCATGCATTTCTATGACTAAAGTTGCTCAGCTCGCTTAGCGCTTTCATTTGATACCAAATTTGACCACTTTTGAAAATTTTCATTTTGGACCCCATGACCTCCCACCGACCTGACCCTCCAGATGGTAAAGTGGAACCAGCACAGCAAGATGGGTGGGTCAGACGGCAAAGCGGATGCCAAGGAATGAGCTGGGCGCACCAGAAAACCCCTATAGACAATGTTTTGAGAGGCTATGTACAGTCCTATATGGTGTTCCCGGAAGTCGGTACCGACCGGACCCTCCAGACGGCAAAGTGGAACCAGCACAGCAAGATGGGTGGGTCAGACCGCAAAACGGACACCGGGAATGAGCTGGGCTCACCAGAAAACCCCTATAAACAAAGTTTTGAGGGGCCAGGTACAACCTACTATGGACCTCCAGGAAGCGGTTTCCGACTTGACCCTCCCGACGGCAAAGTGGAACCAGCTCAGCAAGATGGGTGGGTCTGACGGTAAAACAGACTGCGGGAATCGATTCTCCGTGCCAGAAAACCATTGTATAGAAGATTTGAGCTTTCAAAGTTGAATAGATAGCGAGAAATTTCGATTTTTCATTTTTCGAATTTTCGCCATTTTTGATGGGCCACTGTGGTCGCTAGGGAAGTGATAGAGAAACGCAACCTGGACCGTTAGTTAGTTCAATATATGTAATTTCTGAATATAGAAAGAAATCAGCTCCACTCCAGCTCGTAACGTTCGACCTGAGCGACGACCACAAAAATGGTCACTTTTCGCTATGAGCCGACTTTGCGGGGACCACTGCGGCGCTGTGGCGCAGCTGCGGCGCAAAAAGTTGTGATTCTACTAGACCCTATAGCCCTTTAGGTTGGCCCACCGCTGCAGTTCACGTGAAAGCGGCGAACATTATGTACAATACAACCATCAAATAGGAGAAACCGGAAAGAAAACATCGCCGCCATAACCGGTCCGGGGTGCAACTTTTCAACGGTACGTGATACGGGGATGAAACTTTCCAGACTTACTAAACTCGATGTGCTCTACAATTTGCGCATGAAATCTGCGCAGGATCTGCGCAGCTTCTGCGCAGCTTATTTTACACTGTCTCCAGCCACTTTTCACACATATTATAGGGGTCGCTGCCGCGACCCCTATGATAAATTTTAATTAAAATTTAAAGCTGAAATCGAACCGTGATCAGTTAGCCATCCCATGCAGAGACCCAGCAGTTTCTCTTCAAAAAACTGCTGACCCTGAAAAAAACGCAATCCAAAGAAGAAATTGCGGAAAAAACGCAAGAAACAGCTGACCTCATGCCTTATCCCCAAAACCTTTACATCACAAGCCAGATAAACAGAAAGCCTTGTCATACTCTTATGTATTATGTACTCTTGAACTTGATTCGGTGCATTTTTGAACTGCAATATACGTATATACATTTTCTGTAGAAAAAAAACTTGTATTTTCCTACCAATTGTGCAGCCAGAAGCGGCATATACTCAATGATGGCCAGCCGGACGCGCCACTTCCCATCCTCGGCCAGTTCCACAATGGCTGGGAGCAGATTTTCCGACAGCTGTTTCACCCCAATCACCTCATTCACCTATTAAAGAGAAGCCCAAATGACACAAAATTATTCGAAAAAAGCCCAGCACAAAGATTGAGCCAAATCATCACAATCCAACATAATTAAAGACTTTATTAAATGGATATAAGTTAAATAAAACCAAAGCACACAGTAGAAAGAAACCAAAATATTTTCCTAAGAGCCAGAATTATTGGAAAAAATATATCCAAAAAAGAGAGACGAAATGAATACCTTATCCAGGGATGAGATAATGTTGAGTCGAACGTCGGGCGTATCATCCCGCAGCAGATTCAAATACATCGGCAACAGGTGCTCTACGGTGCTGCAAGCAAAAGCAAAGAGAGCACGACATATTATGTAAACTAAAGGCAAACATAAAATTTTGATACTTATCTTTGAACAATACTGCGCCTATAATAAATCTGAACTCTTTGCACTTTTGTCCTAAAATGATTTACTGGCTGCTTAAGTTCTGCCCCCAAACGGTAACATTAATTCTTGCCGTGTAAAAAGGACAGGAACAACCCCACCCCCCCCCCCCCTTAATTTGAGCCACCCGTCCATAGGCGTAGCGTTGGTAGGTATATATAAGTGTCGGACTCCAAAAAATACTTTGCGATACGGCAAAATACTGAAATTCATACCGATTAATAATTTAAAGACAAAGTTTAGTTAAAAAAGGTTCCTGAAGGATATACAACTCCAAAATGCTCCAAAATACAAAAATTTAAAGAACATAGCAAAGATAACCAAACTAACTACGTACTGATTTTTGCCCAGAATAGGGGCAAGGCCCATAATCACAGAGGCCAGGGCAATCTTTACATGCTGGTTGGCATCGTGGACCAGCTCTCGAACACAGGGCATGATGTGCTGCATGACCAGCTGTTCGCGGCCGGCCGGTGGCAGCTTTTCACAAAATTCTAAAATCAGAAAAAACACACATACATTTTGTTATACTGGAGTTCTTAAAGATTGCATGTACATATCAAAAAGTGTGCCACTAGGCAAGCTCTATGTTATCAAGCAAAACTATGCTCTGCTCGCTAACGGCTCACCCCACCCCCCATAAATCAGACCCACCACTTCGGACAA
The DNA here is from genome assembly GCA_030248195.1 of Trissonchulus latispiculum. Classification (NCBI taxonomy): domain Eukaryota; kingdom Metazoa; phylum Nematoda; class Enoplea; order Enoplida; family Ironidae; genus Trissonchulus; species Trissonchulus latispiculum. The sequence continues at coordinate 11,909 of JASAND010022810.1, read as the reverse complement.
AACTCGCGCACGTACAGCATGTGTTTCGAGCTTTAACACACAAACATAGAGCAAGTGAGCGCAGCCCCGTTTCGACCAGGTACTAATTTGCGGGGGGGGGGGTTACTAGGGTCTGTTTTTCCGGGGGGGGGGTGGGCCGTTAGCCAACAGAGCATAGCTTTTGGTCTGATAACTTAGAGTGTGCCTAGTGTCACACTCTTAAATTATGTACGTACTCTTGATATCAACGTATGCTTAAATGTTTTTGTAACAATTTGTATTGTATTTATACAGACTCAAAGAAAGTAACGTAAGTCTACCACTAGCCAATCAATCAAAAATACTGACACTCGTCAAGCTAACGATTGTACACAATTTTTTATCATGCTCACTAATTACCCGGAATGTAATAATTAACAGCATTATTACGCACCTTTTAATTTAGTGGTGGCCGCTGCGCGAACCTCAGCCTCAACATCCTTAAGGAGACTAGCGTACGTCATCAGCAGATCTGACTTGGCTATTTCTGGACCCACCGCCGCTTGAATCTAAAAAACCACGCCCACAAAAAACTACCAAAATCACAAACTATATCAAGGATATTACTAATGTACGTACGAACAGAAAAAACTTTTATTAGTACACCATTTCGTTGGGTATCGCTTTAAGTTGGAAAACATCAGAAATTGTCCAAAACATTTTCTACACCAACATCTAACAACATCCCTGAAAATATCTATCTATCAAGGTCCGTGGGAAGCAAATTCAGAAACGCACCTCACAAAATTTATCCGCCACCATATAGCGAACTCGCCAGGACTTATCATCCGCCAACTGTAACACAATCGGCTTAATGAGCTCCTTCACATCTTCGGGTTTCAGCAGCCGGGCAATGCTGATACAGGCTTCCACGGCAAGCAGACGCACACTGTCCTAGAAAGGCAGAAAAATAGGCAGCAAAATCAAAAAGATGTAGAGAAAAGTTCAACTTTTCCGAAGACCGAATTCAAATATTGCCAGGCGGCAGACATAGAAATCAGTAAATCGTTATCGGATTATTGCAACCCAGTTAGTTTATCATAGAAATTATGACTGGCCAAATAAATTAATGGAGAAGTCCATCATAAAGTATAATATACATTACGTACTCAGTTTTTTCCCCAAACTAACTACATTTTTTACGACTGGCAAAACAAACAAACCAGGCAAAAAACAGTGGGCGAGAGAGCAAGGAAAAAACACCTGTTCATCCTGTGCCAAGTCCAGGAACATATTCATACAGTCCTGCTTCATGTACTCCGCCTCCACGACTTTCACAAATTCGCCCAGTTTTGCGGCCGCCGCCCGTCGGACCATGGGCGTGTCGTCACGAGCCAGGGTCTTGAATAGTCTGAAAAGCCAACAAAAAATTCTCACAAAACAATGACACAACATTAGAAAAAAATTTGCGGGGGGGGGTAGGGTCATAGCAAATTGGACACAACGTATCCACTATATACTAAGTATAAATGTAAGCAGAGTCGTAGGTATCTTAAAAAAAACTGAAAATTTAGTCAAATATAAACCCAAAAAACCCCGGAGGGACCAACCCACCCTCTAAGCTCCGCACGTATGGCCGGTGAAACACGAGCATAGGCGACGCTGAAGAGACCGCAGGCGCTCGTTCGCGAGGTGAACCATTCTCCTAGAAAAAGAACACAACAATAAAAGGGCAAAAGTATGACACAATATATACATTAGTACATATACGTATATACAAACGAAAACAGGGGCCAATTTCATAAAAACTTGCGGATTTGCAAGTGCAAGTTTGCGAGTAGTCGCACTTGAAACGCAAGTGCGGATTACAAGTGTTTCATAAAACTTTTCCGCAAACTTGCAGAAATTAGTTAAGCAAGTTGCAGAACTTGACCCACTAGCAACGCAAGTGCGAGTACTTGCATTGCAAGTGCGAGTAGAAGCAAAATTGACCATAATTCTTTAAAAAATCATAACTTTTTCAAAACAACAAAAAATTTACTCAAATTTTCACAACGTGTGCAAAACATCTTAAAGCGGTTACTTCTTAAATTTGATTAAAATCTGACGAAAATTAACGAATATATTCAATTTTTTTGAAAATCGTCTAGTTAAAATCTACTAGACGACTTTACTCGCACTTCCAAGTTACAAGTGAGTGTTCCAGCGGGTTTTATGAAACACTTACTTGCTGCTTGTGTTCAAGCAAATTCGCAACTTGCAGCCTACGTGACTCGCAATTCAAGTGCAAGTGCGGATTCCGAACTTGACCCTTTATGCAACACTTGCAGCTTGCAAATCCGCAACTTGCAGATGCGAGTTGCGGAATACGCAGCTTGCAAACTTTTATGAAATTGACCCCAGGGGGCAGTTTTATAGAACATTTTTCTTACTCAACTCGACAACTAGACTCTGCTAGTTGTCGAGTCGAGTCGCTAATGTGTTTCATAAAAGTTGTGCGGTCGAGTTCGTACTCGCACTGGATTTGCGAGTCTAGTTGATGGTCGAGTGCGAGTCCATTTAGCTGCTGCCTGCGAGTACCTGTTTCATAAAACTCTAGCTGCTGCTGCCGAACTCCCAACTAGCAGCCGTCTAGTTCTCTAGTCAATTTTGACTAGAGAACTCCCAGAAAAACAGGAATAACTTTTGCACTGTTACAATTTTTATATTCAAATTTTTATGGCATGAATTATGATTTGTTCTTGACGTTATGCTTAAATTTTAAATAGTTTGCTTCGCGGATAGAAAAGATACGATTTTTTAGAGAATTATCCGCTTTTCACGAAAGCCCTCAACTAGCAGACTTGTTGCTCGCACTAGCAATGCTAGTGCTGCTAGCAGCAGCAGAATCTTAGCTAATTTGGTCGAGTTATCAAAACGTTTTATGAAACACTAATACTCGCATCTCGCACTAGCATTGCGTGCGAGTACTAGTACGCTAGTACTACCATGCTAGTAGATTTCTTTATGAAACTGCCCGAAGGTGTTTTTTACAAAAAACAGCAAGCGGTTTCTTCAAGTGATAAAATGCCACACTAACGCGCGAGGAGCGCATTCATAGTGAGGGGGGAACACGACTTCGTGTATATATATACATAAATGCGCTAAGCCCAGATCATGCCCAACCAACACAAACATTGTCAGTTTGAAGCAAGCAAAAGCCTCAATTAACAGGGACAGAAAAATAGTTAGTGATTGTATCTGTATGTATATATCAACAAGTAATAGAAATGCTCCGCACAAAAGGGGACAATATGTGTGTTGGGCCTATGTCTATCCTTTAAATTCCGGTTGAGAAAGTAAAGGCATAAATCCGACATTGCAACTTTTGGTGGATGGTTCCATGTCAAAAGTTGCTCAGCTCACTTAGGGCTTTCATTTGAAACCAAATTTGACCACTTTTGAAAAATTTTATTTTTGACCCAAAATCGCCTAAGTCCCCACCCCACCCCACCACAGCACTCTACAGCCACTTTGGGTACGCAGTTCCATGACAAAAGTTGCTCAGCTCACGTGGGGCTTTGATACATTTGATACCTCATTTGATACCAAATTTGACCACTTTTGAGAAATTTTATTTTCGACCACTTCACCACCCACCCGACTGACCTTTCAAACGGCAAACTGGCACCAATCAGCAAAATAGGTACGTCGGACGGCAAAACGGATACCGGAAATGAGCTGGGCGCACCAGAAAACCCCTATAGACAAAGTTTTGAGAGGCCAGGTAGAGCCTACTATGGACCGACTTGACCCTCCCGACGGTAAAGTGGAATGAGCCCGGCAAGATGGGTGGATCTGACGGTAAAACTGACTGTGGGAATCGATTCTCCGTGCTAGAAAACCATTGTATGAAAGATTTGAGCTTTTAGAGTTGAATAGATAGCGAGAAATTTCGATTTTTCATTTTTCGAATTTTCGCCATCTTTGACGGGCCACTGTGGTCGCTAGGGAAGTGATAGAGAAACGCAACCTGGACCGTTAGTTAGTTCAATATATGTAATTTCTGAATTGAATATAAAAAGAAATCAGCTCCAGCTCGTAGCGTTCGACCTGAGCGACGACCACAAAAATGGTCACTTTTCGCTATGAGCCGACTTTGCGGCGCCACTGCGGCGCTGTGGCGCAGCTGCGGCGCTGTGGCGCAGCTGCGGCGCAAAAAAAGTTGTGATTCTTAAATTCTTTAGAGGGTACTACTAGACCCCATATCCCTTTAGGTTGGCCCACCGCTGCAGATCACGTGAAAGCGGCGAACACTATGTACAATACAACCATCAAATAGGAGTAACCGGAAAAAACATCGCCGCCATAACCGGTCCGGGGCGCAACTTTTTAACGGTCAGTGATACGGGGCTGAAACTTCACAGACATACTAAACTCGATGTGCTCTACAATTTGCGCATGAAATCGCGCAGGATCTGCGCAGGATTTTGCGCAGCTTATTTTACACTGTCTCCAGCCACTTTTCACACATATTATAGGGGTCGCGGATAAAATTAAATGAACCATTAAAAATCTACCTACATTAATAAACTGTGTGCAGACAGCCAGCTAACCTTGAACCAAACGTTTGACCAAGGGGATAAAGTGTTCCTCTAGGCCGGGTATCGAGTGCTTTTCGGCCACAGTTCTCAGGGATTCGACGGCCTTATCGCGTACCACAGTCTCTTCGACGGTAGCTAAATTTTCCAGCGGAGGCTGCAACAAATTAATTCATCCAATTAATACGGTAATATGCAGGAGATGACATATATAATATATCTAACCTGGCTTTTGCTAGGCCAAAGTTTCTGGAGGGGGGAAAGTCTGGGGGTGGGGGCAGGTCTGAAGAGGACGGGAAAGTTTTCTGGGAGGGGGCAAAGTTTTTTCAACACAATGCTTAAAACGCTTAAAACAGTTATTTTTGCTGCTGAGCTAAAAACTGAACTAGTCTTAACATAAATTTAAGGTTAAAATGGCTAAAAACGCTGAAAAAAGACCTAGAAAACAGGCGAAGCAGGAAAAGTTTTTCAAAATTTACCCTAAAACCGCTGTTCTGTTGAGTTTTGAAGTCGGGGGGTCGGCAGCCATAATCCTGGAGCGGGCAATTCGGGGGGGGGGGGCCAAGTCAGGGGAGTACCGAGTTCTGGGCGGGGCTCAAGTATTAAAAGTGCAACAGTAAAGTTTTAAAGATTATCGGACCAAAATTATCGCAATTGTTTAAAAATTCTCGACGTCTGGGGGAGGTGGGGAGGCTCCGTCCCCCAATCCCCCGCTATACCGCAAAAAGAAGTCTTCGACGAAAATATTTAACGTTCACTACACTGAAATATCGTTTATAAAGACTAAGCAAGCCGTATAATGTTTTCGTTTTCTTCTGTAACAAAACACAACTGCTAAATACATTATAGTTAGAAAAGCTGTAAAAACCGTGGAAAACGTGTTAATGTTGAGAAAAGGCGAATTTCAGGAAAAACACAGATTTTTAAAAACCCTCATTTTCGTAAAAAACACTAAAACCCGCAGATGAAATTTTGAAAAAACCTATGAAAGCATCATCATCCGCGTCTTGTTTTGTAGTATAATGTCCGAAAACCGAAAAAATGACAATAAACCAAAAGCTGCAAAAACTTTGTAAGTTCAGAATTCTGTAACCTGTTTTCCAAATTATGAGGACGTTGAAGAAATTATTTCTTTTTTCAATAAAATCAGGCCTCGCGTCTTTAATTGTTATCATTTTGAAGAACTGAGAAAAATTTTAACATTTACAGTACAGATCTTTAGGCAAAAATAGTAATTTTCTCCGAAAAATTGGATGCATTTCAAAGCTTTTATATATAAAAAATATAAACGCAATAAATTACGCCGTCAAAATGAAAAAATTCGCACCGAAGGTACGAAATTTTTTGACTTTGTGCCCTTTTTCCTATTTTACTCCTTAATTTTTTCTACCTTCGATTTGCGACAGGAAGCCCCCCCTGGATCCGATCCTGGTACAAAAGTATAAGAAAATTAAAACCAAACAGTAAGAAAAGGTGGATATATACCAGTAAACAGTGCACATATTCCGGGCCGCCTACAAGCGGCGTAAAGTTTCCCAACTGCTCTGCCAGGGCCAGTAGGACCTCGTCCTCGTCATAGATTGTATCTAAAATAGCAAAAAAATCCACAAAAACATCCAAAACAAACTTTGATTTAACAAACAAAATTATCGTAAAAAATTGCACATCACGTCGTGTGTCGCGACCTCGAGAATCGGGCGCCTAGCCAGGATGGGCAATGGAGAGTCAGGGCAGGGTATTTTTACAGGGGTGGCCGAAATTGACCTCCCCCCCCCCGAAAATGCCTTCCTCCCGAAATCGCGCCCCCCCCCCCGGGATTTTGGTCTGCCCCCTTAATGAGATCTACATTTTTTCCAAAAATGGTCAAATTTTCAAAAATTTTCCGTCTTCGCCGGAGATTTTTTCGTATAAATAGCTATTTTTACCTTAAATCCTGGCATTTTTGAGAACTTTTTGTGTTTCACCATGCAAAATACGCCAAAAAATACCATTTTTGGCTCATTTTTGCAAAAAATCTCCCCCCCCCCCGAAAATTTCTCCCCCCCCGGTCCCGGGGGCCCTCCCGGGAAGCCCCCCCCCCGAAAAAAATCCCTAAATAATACCCTGGGGGGTTGCCCCAAATCACAAATTTTTTACCGAGCCACCCGTAAACGCCAACTTTTCAAACATCTTGGAGCCTTCGGCGAAGAATTAGTGTCTAACTACTGTCATTAGTGCGTGTTTGTCTCGACAAAATGAGTGTCAAATACTGTATTTGGTGTGGTCTGACCTGTTTCTGCATCAATTATAGATATACGTGTATGAAAACGTGCTTAGCCTCAGCAATGTTTTATTTCAAAGAATGTTATGTAAAACTTGCCCCAGAGGTCAGGGATTAGAAACATTTCTCAGCTTCTGGGGACGGGGGGTGGGCTCCCGAAAGATTTTTGCATTCCCCTAGAATTCTTCCTGGCTACGCTTAAGACTTAAGTCTTAAATCTACAATTAAGTTGCCCACTCCACGGGATTCAAACGACAGCTTTCTTAATGAGAATAATAATTATGTATAAGAATATATACCAGTTAAGAACGGTATCAGCTCGGTACGGGTTCGCTCCACGCCCAAGGCCAGCGCAATTGTGGACAGCTTTCGAATGGAATTCAGTCGAAGCTACAAAACAAACACATTATACATACATATATATATATATATATATATATATATATATATATACTACAATACGTACGTATATATAGACACTACGCATAACTATACCTTAAGAAACTACTTTTATACGAAAAAATCCTATCTTAGTCTTGCTGTGACACTTACGCAAGCATCCATCGTTTTCTGCAATAAAAAACAAACTTCCTAACACTGTCAAGACTCTCCTCCTATAGAGGAAGGCGAAACCTCCTCCCCGCCAAAAAACACCCCACTGCCCGTCCACAGCAGTTGTCGCTTGGCCCTCCCTCCCCAGAATCTGGTTTTGTGGGCAAATTTCGAAGCAAAAACTGAAAAACTTGTGCCCCACCTATTGATCGCTCCCGGCACAAACCTTTGCCTCCCCCACATTTCTGGGAACATGTACATGTCCATAGCAGGGGCGCACATAAGGGAGAGGGTCGAAGGGGGGCGGCCGCCTCCCAAAAGCTAGACGTAAAGGAAAACGTTTATTGTCCGCGCGCAGCGAGGACATAAAATGTCAAAAATTTTCAAGCCTTCGGCGCGAAATTGACTTCATTTTTACTTAATTTTTCCCCTTATTCCAGCGTTTTAGACCTTTCAATAGCAACGTTTTAAACATTTACAAAATTTTTCACGGCGCAAAAGTTATATACTCGATTTTTGCTTAATTTATATACGCCTATTTTTCTGGCTTTTTCCTACAGGGGGGGGTGGGGGGGTGGGTGGGCTCCCCCAGAAATTCGTCCCCCCCCCCCAGACTTGGGTCGCCCCCCCAGAAATCCGAGCCCCCCCCAGAAATTTTTGCCTAGGAAAAAGCCAGTTTTTGCTTGTCAAACCTTTATTTTAAAAATTTTTAAATTCTGGGGGCTTCGTTTCGACCCAAAATTTTTTTGACGTCCACCCCCCGCGAAAAAATTTTAAATTTTCTATGTGCACCACTGATCCGTAGATACGTATATATATATCTGCACCAGGGGCGGATCCAGCGGGGGGTGGGGGGGGGGGGGGGCGGCCGGCCCCCCCGTCGCGATTCGAAGGTAGGAAAAATTAAGGAGAGAAAGAGGAAAAAGAGCGAAAAACCAAAAAATTTCGCGCCTTAGGCGCGACTTTTCTACTTTTTAACCGCATATTTATTGCATTTGTGAAGAAAAAGCTTGAAATGCATCCGATTTTTCGGAGAAAATTACCATTTTTGCCTAAAAATGTCAAGAATTTTAAAAAATTTGTTCAGTTCTTCAGTATAAAAAGAATTAAAGATCCGAGTACCGATTTTATTGCAAAACCAAAAAATTTCTTCAACTTCTGGGGGGCTCCGCACCCCAGACCCCCCGCTCGAACAATTTTGCCGCCCCCCCCGTCACGAAATCCTGGATACGCCAGTGATCTGCACCTGAACATCTTCATTTCTCAATTCATCAATGAGAATGGCAATGGGATAGAGACTGTCATCTGCCTCAGCCTGCCCGGCGCATCCAGTGCCTCCTGCTTGTCCAGCCATCAATGGAAAAATAAATCAGACGAATACGTATATATAAAAATATGCAAAAAAGGAGAATCAAGTTAGCGACAGGAATCAATGAAAGGTATGCAATCGCTTCTGTGCTGTGCAATGTACAATTGTAAATAACCAGTTGAAATATGTATATACCCTAAAATAAATAATCGTCAGTGCCAAGTGTTCACTAGTGTCAGCTAATCCCAATTCACAATTTTTATTGCAATTATGGCAGCATACCCCCACCCACCTTTTCCTACAGGAGGGGGTGGGGCCCCCGAAACTGGTCCACCCGAATCGCTTCCAGAACACAAAATAGCTTTGAGGGTAAATTTTGAAACATTTTCCGGCTTCACCGGATGTTTTTCAAAAATTTTTCTGAAGTTTTGGCTGTAAAATCGCTTTAAAACCGTGCATAAACGCCTAAAACTATCAAAACAAGCCTTGTTTCGACAAAGGAAGCGTTAGAATATATACAGAAAATGCATTTTTAGGCCATTTTCGGGATTTTCTGAGGTCCCAATTTTGGGGTGGTCACAGTTCCACCGGGGGAGGGAGGTTATATATACGAATATATACTCACCCCAAAGTTTTCGACCCACTTTGCCCCCCTAGAATTTTCGACATACCCTCCCCCAACTTTCGGCTACCCCCCCCCGGCTGGCTTTTTCCTACAGGGGTGGGGGTGGACCCCAGAATCGCCCCCCCCAGGATTCGGGCCCACCCCCCCAGAACTCTAAAGTGCCCGGTTTTGACGGTAAAGTTTGAAAACTTTTTTCCGGCCTCGCCGGATTTTTACCCATTTTTAAGCTATTTTAAGCTTAAATTTAAGTTAAAAATACGTAGTCAATTTTTTAGCTCAGCAGCAAAAATAGCTATTTTTAGGCTGAGCATTTTTTGGAAAATTTTTCTCCCCACCACCCAGAAATCCGAGTCCCCTCAGACCTGGGGGGGCATCAGTGTTCCCCCTCCCCCAGAAATTTTTGCCTAGGAAAAAGCCAGGCCTCCCCATAGGAATAACGGAGATTTAGGGTGGGAGGGGGCTCCCCATAGGTGTATGGCGGGGGTAGCCCCCCTCCCCAGAATTTTGGGGGGGGGGGTAGTAGCGCCGAAGGCGCGAAAAACGGCCAACAATTGGGCATTTTTGGGGTAAATATTGCAAAATTTTTCAAAAATGTCCAAATTTTTGGCTTGAAGTGCCTATTATTGCGAGGAATACACTTTTTTAACTGTATTATGAACTTTCTGACTCATTATTGACCTTAATTTGGACATGGAAACATGTTGGCTATCAAGTTTCGAGTTTAAAAACCATGTCTAATGTCAAAATCACTTCATAGTTGAATGTTCATTGGCATTAGAAACGGCTGAAAATGCGATTTTTGGCATAACAATTGAAAAACTTTTTGGGGGAGGGTTGGGGGGGGGGTCCGGGGGGGTGTTGGGGTGTACAGTAGGGCGGTGATGCCCTACTGTCATATTTCTTTTATTATTTAAAACGATTCTTCTCTTAAAATTAACTCTAGTTTAAGTACCTCGTTTCGACAGAAAAGGCCCTGTTAGTTTATAGTTTATGCTTGAAAATGTCAATTTTATGTAACAATTCATGTTTGTTGTAATGGCACGAAGATAGAACAGCAATTTGTCAGTTTGGTTTCGAAATCCTCTCAAAAGTCTTTACTAAAGTCTGATTGGCTGGGCAGGTCACGTGTGATCACGTGACTAGGTGTTCTTTCGTTACTTTTAAAAAGCCCAGTCAGTCTTACGTTTGCGCTTGTGTTAAACGGTCGGTCTTTTAGTTTTTTCTCTGGCTTAATATATGCTATTTCCCGTTTTCTATATCGTAATTTTGGGGTTCCCTAGTGCTTTGAACGCCGGTTTAGGCAAGTAAAGGCCTCCTAATCTGGTGATAGGTTGGGTGGGGAACACCCAGATATTTGGCTATCGGGGCTTCGTATATTTTTATAGTCTGTATTTATGATCCATTCAATTGCCATTTAACTGTATTTCTCCGCCTGCGCTTGGAATCACACTGTAAGTATAAAAGGTCTCGGTCAATTGTCACCCCCCCCTTCTATTATAGTAAATATTATAACACGGCCACTTGGCCTTTTGTATTTTAGCTAAGTTTAGTTGTTTTAGTTTGGTAAGTAGGGACATTAGGGTCTAGGTTTGGGGTAACGTAGTGGGAGTGAGGTTAGGTTTCACGAATATCTGGTTGGTCTAATTGGCGAGGCTTGTCGAGGTCGGCCTGGAAATCATCTCCAGTCCAGGTTGCGTGTCCAGTCTATAGCGCACAGCACCCCAGTAAAGGGTTTTGGTCGCCATCTATCCAGTCTCTGGGGCCAAATCTTTACAATAGGCTGCCAGTTTCGGCCTCCACCTCGCCAATTTTTGTAAATTTTACGTACGTTTTTGTATATTTTGTGGGGAAAATATTTTCCGGAAATAGGAAAATATTTTCGATTTTTCTGGAACTAGAAAAATCCAGGCCCACTAGGTATTTTTCCGGGCGGAAAAATCCTATACGTACTTTCTGGGGGTTATTCTGTGCTTGTCTCGTCATATTGTGCAAATTTTTGTCAATTTTGGGGGTAAAATTTTCCATTTTCTCGGGGGTTCTAATCTAATTTTGTCTCCCTTTCTGGTCATATTTCGGGGTTTTTGCTGGTATTCTGCGGGTCATTGCTAGGTTATTGTTGTATTTGTGTCAAAAATCCCGGCCTGTTTGCGGCGTGTCCCTGTCATTTCTGAGGGATACGTACGTATTTTCGGCGCAAACTAGGACATTTTGTCGGTAATTCTTACGTATTTTTGTCGTATTTTTGGGCCATTTCTGTGCGTATCTCCTAATTTTCTTGGTTCATACGTACATTTCTGGCCAATATTACCCAGTTCGTATATAGTTTTGTGGGCTTTCCTGGGTATTTTTGTAAACCAGTTTTTAACCAAAACCAGTCTTTTACGTACTTTTTTCATTTAATTTCGGCCTTTTTAGGTAATTTTTCTCATACTAGATCTCACGTACGTATATACTAATTTTAATCCTACACCAGTTTCATACGTATTTAGATTAGGCCAAAAATGCTAACTAGAAATCAGGCGGCTGCTGGATCAGTACTACCCGGAATTGTGCGCCGACTTGCTCAGCCTATGGCCCTCTGAAAGAGAGGACCCGGATGCTGGACCTCCACCATTCCAGCAATAT
>JASAND010022809.1:0-31230 GCA_030248195.1 Trissonchulus latispiculum | reverse complement strand
AGCCCTTCATCAGGCTTACGCCAGAACACAGAACTTCTGCTACCTTCCCACCGCAGTGTTTTTACCCACTCTTGAGCCAGCCTGGGATAGACTGATGAGTTCGCTGGAGCCCACAGCGAAGCGATATGTGCTTAGTCCCCTGCTCAAGGGGGATTTGCGAAAGCCCTGTGGCAGCGGATTCGAACCTCGGACTACGGCGCGGAACCTAAAGCCGAACGTGAATCCACTGATAATGCAAGCTTTGCAACCTAATGCCTATACTTCACAACAACTTGCAACGGACAGCTCAGCCTGCTTCTCGCACTTCTACCGTGACAAATAGACCTGTCATAACACTCACTAGATTAGACTCATCAACTTAAAGTGCACAGAAGACAAGATCTACCTAACCACCAATACTGCACGTAATTCATTGCGTAGTAAACGAACGCTGCGCGGGTCCTCGCCTACAGTACGTACAGTACGTACCATAAACTAACTCAAACATCCAATGTCAACATGTGTCCCCACACTAAGCATCTGTTATTACGTATGCTGTTTGTGTAAGCAGAAGAAACGTCCTCTTTAAACGGCAAGGTACGTACAGAGGTTACATCTGTACTCTGTTGCTCATCATTACGTACATAAATAAAACACCAATATTTGCTTCATCAAAAAATTGTATTCCCAAACAAATAAATTTTCACTTTCAGCTTTATAATGTATTCCTGTCCATCTACAACAGCCACGACGAATTGTCAATTGATGAGGCTTGGTGATTTAGTTATATGAGATAAATATGAACTGAGGACCTGACACTGGGACAAATAAATCGAAAAATATATTCGAAGAGCAAACGACAATACCGAAATTATAAACTGAGATTTTCTGGAGGCTTTTTAAATGATGGAAATGGGCCTTCCTACTGGGCCAGTATAAAAAGCGGACGTAGGAACTTCCCACTTAAGGGGGGGGGTCCATTTTTTGCCGATTTTTCGACCATCTCCGATTGGTATATCTTAACGAGTTTTTTAAATTAAAGTCGGATCTTTTACGGTTAATGAGTAATTTCACTTCAAAGTTGAGATCTCATGTGTTAAACATAGGAAATCTGGAAAAGTTTCAATTTTTTGACTAGTGTCAAAAAATCTCGAAACTGGGCAAAGTGATTATCAGCATAATTTAGTATCATTAGAAACGTCTATTTGTATACTTTAATTTGTTGGAATTAGATTTTTGAGTTAGGCCTTTAAATTTTTAAAATAATTTTTGAAGCTTGCTGACTGTGAAATTTGACGTTTTTCGTTGTTGAAAACTGGGGTGTTTCGACTTTGATCAAGCATTACACGGGTAAATTGAAAGGCCTAACTCAAAAATCTGATTCCAACAAATCACATTATATAAGTAGACGTTTTCTTCTAACAACAGTTGACGATGCTGATAACCGTTACACCAGTTTCGAGACTTTTTGTCACTAAGAATTTGTTTTTTTACCAAAATTTTGAATTTTTTCGATTTTTTTGTCCATTACGTGAGACAATTGCAATCAGCAGCTGCCGAAATGCCAAAATATCTCGTTTTTAGTTATTTCTGGTTGCTGCAGTTCAGTGTTGACTACAATTAATCCGACTAAGTAGCCCAACGTGGTCGCTTGGATCCCAATCTGTCGGACTGGTATATACCCAAAAATATCGATTTTTCAAATTTCTCAAAATATGATAAATTTGACATCAATCGAAAGCTCTTTAATGCGGGAACATTTTTTCTTCTTAGGCTATAGTGCGCAAATGCACCAAATTGAAGTTAATGGCTGTTAAAGGGTTTTGTTATCTAACCTCAACATTGGCCTTGCTGCTCCTTAAAAGTCGTTAAAAAAGGCATGAAATCACGTTTAGCCTGCCAACACCGGGACAAAATTAATTCTTCAGATCAATTTTCAAATGTACACCCCACTGAAGCTCCAAAATCGAAGACTGTATAAGGAAAATGGCCTTCGTCTCAAGCGGTACCCTCGCTTCGCCCATTATTACACTCTGCTAGCAGTTGATAGCTCGTAACTCGTGGAGACATGGATAAAACAACTCAATATTTAAACTTGGTACGTACAACATGTGTGGCTACGGTATGTGTAAAAATGAGCGAAATCCTGTGACTATAAATTTTTTCATGGTGGACCCCCCCCGCCCCCCTTAAGCCTGGACGCAGTCCAATATTGTTATGCGATTAATTTCCCTCCTACCAGCTTGGCGGTTGACCTCGCGAACAAATCCTATACAACTCGGCGAAATCCAAAATTCGGCTCTGAAAAGCTTGTTGGGAGTGAGGTGAGAAAACACAAGTGGACAAACACAAAACCCCAAAACGACTCCTCGAACGCTGTAAAAAAACCCTAAAACCCGTCACATACGTACTAAAAGGCGAAAACACGAAATGGCGAAAGAAACAATAATTAACCACAACACACAGCCATGGACGTATAAATAACAGACACAAGATCAGCATATTACATTTACCACAGGACGTATATCTGCATACACTACAGACCTATAAATAAAGATCATGTGGAACAGATCAGGAACAGAGAACAAAAGTACAATCCAGTCAATAAGAGTACGCAAAAGAAAGATCACACTTGGACGCACGCATCAGTTTAATCTTCTAAAACGTCGATCTAACCTTACGTATAGAGAAGTGCAAGACGTCAGGGTCGATACGGTCTGTCAAGCAAAACACAGCTGTCTCATACACAGCACACATTATATATTACATACATAACGTATATATATCCTGCCATTACGACACGTCGGATTTACATAAAGAATATAAAACTCTTAAATACGGAGGGGGCAACACCAAAAAATATACGTGTCTCCAAATGATTTTAAATCAATTTACGACATTATTTTTTACAAAATCCTTTCGATCGATTCCACACCAGACAGACCTGCCTAAAGTACCACACAACACACTCCACTCAACGAAGGAGAGGTAACTTATGCGTGAGTTGAGATAATAAAGGTAAAAGGTAAAGGTAAAGTGACCCCTGGAGAGAACTCCAACCTACAGAAGGTTATAGGGTGCCGGTGCTTATCTCGGATTCACAGCCCGAAGCCAGGAGCGACAACTCTAATGCTGACTACATCTGTGGAAGTGGGCCAGCCTTCCTCAGGCATTACGCCAGAACACAGACTCCTGTTACCTTCCCACCGCAGTGGTACCCATTTACCGACCAGTTAAGGATAGACAGCTGGGTTGGCTGTAGCCCACGGCGAACCGATATATATGTGCTTAGTCCCTTGCTCAAGGGGATTTGCGAAAGCCTTGCGGCAGCGGGGGTTCGAACCTAGGACCGTAATATCTTTAGTCGAACACCTTACCACTCGGCCATTGCGGCACTGTTGGGATAATTGCAGTATCGGCAGTTGAGATAATATATAGACTAACAGAATACGTCGATAAATTATTAAACCGCAACCCTACTGAGCATAACACCAGATACCTTAAAACTATATATATGGTTGGGTATACCAAAAACTTAACGCAACGACTGTAACTGCATGCACGTTAAGCAATACGTAACGTTATATATGCACTCCTGCGCCTGCAGGCTCCACATGAAACATAAGTACGTACGTAACTGAACGTATCTCACAAACAGGTCTCACTTTATTGTATGCACGAACGGTTCTTAAATAATCTCTTATCTCATGTTTGTCACACCTCAAAGATTATCTTCAATCGTGGCATCAGACCAAAACTTCCAGAACGCAACAGCGCACCAGTGCAACAATTACATATGCATACGTACGTACGTACGTGCTGCACAATGTTGCGCCATGAGTAGGAATATGCATATCGACACCCACACAGATACAAATTGCCACAGACACAATCTCTTTACACACTATACATGCAAGAACAATTTTCACTAAGTATAATTTTGAACAAATGTAAATTTGTAAATTATATGCAATGAAAGATATAGACTGACAGAAGTTGGATAATAGTTAAAAGAAAAAAGGATAGAATCATTCTAACAGAACGAAACCGGCCAACATTCAAAGCTCCATGACCAATTTCCTACTTTTAGAATATTAAAATAATTTAAGTTGCATTGTACACACACTTCATGTACATATGTAGTACATGTTGCAGACACACTACGAATGAGCATGTACTGCATAGACGTATATATATTTAGTACCATGAGTAACGTATGTGCATGAACTTAGCTTTCAACTTCATATAATATCAATATACGTAAAAAAGAGGAAATAAAAATAAAAAACTGACATTCCAAATATTATCAGCAAATTCATTTTATGAAATTGTTGACTAGACTACATACAGTTAGCACTGACAGCTCTTCTACTATGATGATTGAATACAATACTGAATCCGGTCCATCCAGAATCAAAAACCTTGCAGTAATTTATGACATTTCCCAGAGTTGCAACAAAGTAGCAACATTGCAGCAGCATGGCTTACTTGGCAAGCCGGCCTTCTTTGGACGCTAGATGAGAAGAGTATATACCACTCTCCAGTGAATAAAATTTGTTAAAAATTGGCCAGTCGATCAAAATTGGTGAGTATATATGTTTTTGATCACACTGATGAACCTAACAGTGTTAGGTATCTGTTTTTGCTGAAGCTGTAAACGAGTACGACGTAGGTTTCAGACATTACATATGCCTGGGGCAGGGCATTGCTTCAACCCCCCTCCCGCCAGACCTGGAGCACTCACCCCTCAGGATCAGGTTTCCGTTTTTTGGGAAAAATCCAAAAATCTGGTTTTTGGGCAAACAATCCGAAAAATGCGGCTGTTAGGAAGCTTTCAGCCGCCGGTTCACCCGCTTCCCAAATTCCATATCAAATACAAGGCCTGGTTTCAATAGAAAACGATCAGATATCCCCAAAGTCAAAATTTGCAACTTTTACGAAAATACAAGTCTCCTTATTTCGGAAAACCCTATACAAGATGGCATCAGAAAAACTGTAAATGGCCTTGGGGTTTCCCTAAATATAAACCAGTACAGAAAAATTAACCTTCGAAGTTTTTGCTGGAAATCTAGTACCGAAATATTTACAGTTCCAGTTTCCTGCTAAATAAGCAGAAAATGTTGGTATTTTTGCTCCATTGTTTCGATGAGTTGCAAATTTTCTTAAATCAGAATGGAAGAGGTGTGGAAAGGAAATGTTCACAAATTTAGCCAAGCATAGGTATAATCCGCCATAGCTAGGATTTCCGGTAACATATATAAGGATGGTTCTGCGATTTGGCCGACATGAGCAAGCCTAAGCTTTGGGAGGGAATATATAATTATGACAGTTACACCGCCGTTAAACCTTTTGCTACGGCAAAGAAAAATGCTTTGAATTAACATTTTAAGACGGAACGTCCCTGCGAAAGAGGGTATATATAATTTTTGAAAACTCATCCTTTTCCATAACTGCAACCCCCCCAATATAAAATACCCTAAACACCCCCTTTTCAAAATCCTGGATACGCTCCGCTCATATCAAGAAAATGAAACTCACACTAAACACACACTATTAACACACTAAGTTAAACAGCCAACATAATACAGACGGAAGTGGAACACTGTTGGTACCAGAGACTACAGCCAGGACTATTCCAAGAGCTCAGATCGTGAAGTAGCAGCGAGAAACCCCCAAAACTCGCTCGCTCCCTCGCGCAACAAACACATGCACACAACAAAGGAATAAATCTAAAATAGTCAAGGACTAAATGGAGCATTAAAACTTATGCAACCAAAAAATGACAATATCCTGAGGTTTGAAAAGTCGAACAAAAACTCATGCTAAACACACAACATACATACACACAGGTTAGTATTGTGCACTGCGCAGTTGAATAATGTTACATAAAACAGTGTTAAACCTTCTGTAGCAACATACGTACGTTATCTACTTATAAAATACCTCTGCATAACCAACCACTCCAAAACAAGTATAATTTCAAAACCTTTTGAAACTTTTTCTCAATCCTCCACACACACCACTAAGAACAAACGAACATTACAGGTGCTTACAAATCTACATTCTGAACATAATATAAACATGTATATATAACATAACACACTGTCGCCCATAATCTCTGTGCTTTTCTGGACAAGTGCAAAAACTGTTCGAAAGAAACCAGCAAACATGCACAAATGCATGCATAGTGGCTGAGCTATGGTTTATACTCTAGGCAAGTTGAGCTGTTATAATTTCAGTAGACCACAGCAAAAAACTGTAATAATAGTTGAGTTTACGTCGTGTACGTATGAAGTGAAATTGGGGGAAACTGCAGCGCAAAAAATGAAAGAAAAAGTTTCCAAAAACTGTCACTAAACGCACAGGAAGTTGAATACGTATTACAGTTATATACTAGAAAGTAAGCTAATCGCGGTAGTGATGCCCCTCCTACAGTATACACGTACGAATATACGTATACTTTTTGTAAATTCAATTTCACATTCAAAAAATGATGATAGGCCGATTAGCGATGAAGGGGAAATTGGGGAAGTGTCCCGTTTTTGATGACATCCATTGCAGGAAAAAAATTGGAAAAAAGTTTCGAAACACACAGAGAAAGACAGACAACGACGTCCCATTGAAAAGCCACGCAGAGAACTTAAAAAGACGCAGTCTTATATCTAAACGACGTACGTAACTTGTGAAGGTGAAAAAGAGAGGACTCTGAAAACTAAAAAAGTTTCAAAACGACTGAAATAAGTGCGCCTACAATAGATAATAAGAAAGAAATGAAGTTTCCAAAATTGGCACTCATCAGTCAGTCAGTCAGTCAATTTTCACTGCAACTTCAAAAATAGCCATTTCACTGTTTGCATTTTATGCCAACATGAGAAGACTTCCACAACAAATACATATATACAGCGTCCAAGCTTTACGGAATACAGAGAAAAATAGAACAAATATATATTATGTATAAAAAAATGATGGAACATGAGCAAGTGTATGAAAAAAGAGCTTAATCTGCTCTGGGTTAATTTTTGTGTGGGCGCCCCTCCCCGACTTTTCTAGTTCCCATCTACACTCCATGCCCCACCCCACGTTATGGGCTTTTGGTCAAAAATTTCAAACATTTTCCGGTTTCGCTGGAATGTTTTGGTCTACAGTAGCGTTTTCTGCTGATAAAATGGATTTTTAACTTTTAAGCTGAGCTATATATATATATATATATATAATAGTATATATATACGTAGAAATAGGCTAATTCAGTATTTTTGGAGATTTGGGACCACTTTTGATTACCCCCTTAGATTTCACCAGCGGTAAAGGTAAAGTGACCCCTGGAGAGAACTTCAACCTACAGAAGGTTATAGGGTGCCGGTGTTCATCTTCGGATTCACAGCCCGAGCCAGGAGCGACAACTCTAATGTTGACTACATCTGTGGAAGGGGGGCAGCCCTTCATCAGGCATTACGCCAGAACACAAACTCCTGTTATATACCTTCCCACCGCAGTGGTACCCATTTACAGACCAGTTAAGGATAGACATCTGGGCTGGCTGGAGCCCACGACGAACCAATACGAGCTTAGTCCCTTGATATTTGTGAAAGCCTTAGCCTTGTGGCAGCGCGGATTCGAACCTAGGACCGTATACATAGATCTTTAGTCAAACATCTTACCACTCGGCTATCATGGCGCAAGTGGCAGCGGGGAAACACCCCGACTGGTTTCGCCTAAACTAAACCCAGAGTTTGGCTATAGATAAACTGTACTAATAAAATTAAGAACTACAGACGAAACTCATTTATTGTTCAGAATTGAAGTCAGAGAATGAATTTCCAACAAACAATGAAAAATTTAGCACCTCTTAGCACAGCAATCTCCACTTTTCTGTATAACGGTATTAAAAACACAAAAATTACAGTCCCAATATTCATTATGATATGCACGTACGTTACGCGTCAGGTTTTCAAACATAGATACTCGGCACACAAAAGCCGTTAAGCTAAACCAGAAACATAAAAGGCTATCCTTATATCCTTGCGAATGCTGAAACTAAAAATGTTAAACCGGTCGGTATATACAAATTTCAGAAAAAGATTACATGTATTGTAGCAGTAGCGACTTCCGTATGCTTATGACAAAAATCAAGACACTACGTTAAACCATGTGCTAAGAGATGTAAATTTGGGAATTTGGGATTACAGAGCTAAAGAGCAGAAAAAGACAAAAACGGAATAAGTAGTCTGCAATAGCCAGGAATAGATATTGGGCCTCCCATAAAATTCTACCTAACCCATAAAACGCTATATTATCAGAAGTTTCCATTTTTCCCTTGAATGTTACAAAACGTTCAAAGAATGATTTTACTCTAGCTTAAGAACACCTACATATTTTTAGCTTTTCTTAGGAATTCTTATAAATTTTTAACCAACGCAGAAAATTTCTTAAGATTTTCTACCCATTTCCTGTGTGCCCCTTTCTATTAATGGAGGGGGATGTTGGCCTATCCGAGCTGCTCCCAATGTGTTGCTATCTCCTTGAATAAATGAAATTTCCAGCTCGATTTAAGAAAGGAAATCGTAGGGAACACACTGAAAAACAACGCAGTCCATTTGAAAAGAGCGACGCACCAGTGCAATATTATGAATCAATTCAATTATATGACAATAAAAATTCACCACACGGAGGGGTCAAAGCTAATTTGCAACGATTTTCGGCTGTGGGTAAAACCCGGCCCCGGCTCCGGCCCCGGCCCCGGCGCACCTGGGTAAAACACGGCCCCGGCCCCGGCGCATGCATTTGTTTTAGGTGGGTAAAACACGGCCCCGGCGCAGGGTAAAACCCGGCCACAATATTTAGAAAACCCGGCGCAATTAAACACGTGCGTATACTAACGTGTGTATTATGCATGCAAATACAGAATACATTGTATTTACGTATATCTTGTCTTACGATAATGCAAACAGTATCCTTGCAACAATGAAAAAGTATATGTATGTACGCATTGTTTTCTTTTCATTATGATTTTTTCACAGTTAAGTCACGCAATAACATATTTTTCTTATACATTGCGTTTAATGAAAAATTGCATTTATTGAAATAAATGCATAGCAAAAGTTTTGAATTTATTTTTATATACCATACATCTCGAAGTTTTAAAACAATTTGAAACAATATTTAGAAACAATATATATATACGTAATTAAAAAGTATTCAAGAAATTTTGCTGACTACAATTACACTACGGATCTTTTCCACAATCCCCCCCTCAATACGAACTGGTTGGATTGGTGGTGTCTAAAACCAGGAACAGGAACAGGAATAGGAACAGGAATACAGGTTTAAAACCAGGAACAGGAACGGAACAGGAACAGGAACCGTGGTCTAAAAACAGGAACGGAACGGGGGTCTAATTTCAGGAACAGAATCAGGAACGGGGGTCTAATTTCAGGAACAGGAACGAAGGTCTAATTTCAGGAACAGGAACTGGGGTCTAATTTCAGGAACAGGAACAGGGGTCTAGTTTCAGGAACAGGAACTGGGGTATAACTTCAGTAACAGAATCAGGAACAGGGGTCTAATTTCAGGAACAGAATCAGGAACGGGGGTCTAATTCCAGGAACTGGGGTCTAATTTCAGGAACAGGAACAGGGGTCTAATTTCAGGAACAGGAACAGGGGTCTAATTTCAGGAACAGAATCAGGAACACGGGTCTAATTTCAGGAACAGAGGTCTGATTCCTGGAACAGGAGCGGTACCTAATTTCAGGAACAGAGTCGGGAATGGAGGTAAATTCTAGGAACGGGATCAGGACAGTGTTCTCTTTATTTCCATTCACACATTTCTGAATCCACCATTGTAAAAATTATAAAAAGCTTTTCAGCACTATTTCGTGATTTGAAATTTTAAGCTCGAAACTTTTAAAACAGGGAATACCAAATTAACAAAAAAGTTTGAAATAAACTTATCAAACAGTTCCTAAGTGAACATAACAAAGCACGTCCGTTGGCGCGAGTAACCAGTACAGACTGACAATTTCCCAAATTTAGACGTAAACAAAGTCAAGCGATCACATAGAATATATACTATATCATAATATCATATATATGAGCTGCTTTATGAGGAAGAACTTCGTAGTTTCAAAAAGAATATCAGTAATCGAGTGATTCCGTTATGTCGTGCCTAATTACGTTATGTCGTGCCTAATTCCCGAAGTTGCCGACTTCTAGAAATCGGCAAGCAGTTTGGCCAATTTCTAGAAATTGGCTAGTGCCCTGCTGAATTCTTGAAATAAGCAAAATATTTGCTCAATTCTAGAAATAGGTAGGCGTTTCTAGAAATGATCAAAACGGCTTCCGATTTCTAGAACTCGGGAAAATTTCAAATTGCCGAATTCTAGAAATGGGCAAACAAATTTTCATTAAACGTTCTACTTGGAATTTTTATTTTTAATCAAGTTTTCTGTCAACGGTTTGCGGTGTGTGGATAGAATTGAAATCATGAAGTCAAGCTACAAATTAGATTTCAGAAATATTGAAACATTTTTTGCAGACCCTATTCCTGAAATTAGACCCTCGTTCCTGTTCCTGAAATTAGACCCCGTTCCTGTTCCTGTTCCTGTTCCTGGAATTAGACCCCCGTTCCTGAAATTAGACCCCTGTTCCTGAAATTAGACCCCCTATTCCTGTTCCTAGAATTAGACCCCAGTTCCTGACTCTGTTCCTGAAATTAGACCCCCGTTCCTGGTTCTGTTCCTGAAATTAGACCCCCGTTCCTGATTCTGTTCCTGAAATTAGACCCCGTTCCTGTTCCTGTTCCTGTTCCTGGTTTTAGACCTTTGTTCCTATTCCTGTTCCTGTTCCTGTTCCTGGTTTTAGACACCACCGGTTGGATTGGGGGTTATTGGGTGATCCAAATGCGTTCATATTTTGGGAAGGTGTTACCTGAGGCTCAGTAATTTCAAAAATTTAAAAAATTTTAAATTTTTAAAAATTTTAGGAATTTTAAAATTTCAAAATTTTTGATTTTTTTTATAATTTTCCGATAGATTCGATGACGCTGAGCATTTTTCCTTCTTGCAGCAACATCTGAAAATACTTCCTGCTATGTCTACAGCGACTTTAACTGTAAAGATCAAAGGAAAACGCCGCCCTGTACCCAGCCGTAATTGTGTACCTACCTATTGTTGGCGGTAATGGTAATTGAACGGGATTCACTTACAAAATATACATCTTATCATTTCAAAATTATTTATTTTCATAAGTACAAACCATGAATTAATACTAAATGACTAGAAAAGGTTGCGTAACACACTGTAAAGTATATATATATATATATATATATATATATATATATATATATATATATATATATATATATATATATATATATATATATATATATATATATATATATATATATATATATATATATATATATATATATATATATATATATAAAACTCAACTCATAAACTACGCCTTAAATCATTACACATATGCGTAATTACACATACACCTCTGTTATACTGCATAAGAATTTACACTATAAATGCGCCGGGCTAGTGCGCCGCGTTTTACCCACTTATTAAACTCTGTGTGCGCCGGACTGGGGCCGGGGCCGGGTTTTACCCATGTGCGCCGGGGCCGGGGCCGGAGCCGGGTTTTACCCAGACCCCGATTTTCGCCCCAAAAGAAGCAACAAAACCTGCCCGTACTAGATATGGCTACACTCATCTGACCTGCAACAACTGATTTCAAAAGTTACAGAAACACCGAAATAGCAATATGCTCATCTGGATAAAATGTAGCTATGGGATTCCCCTACTCTAATCCTGTCCACATCGGACATTACAGGTGGGTAGCTGGGGTGGGGTCAGGATATTTTCGTGGGTGGGCACGTGTCTTAAATCTGTCCCTTTTATTCAGAAGCGAATACTATAAACACTGGAGTTCGGATGTAATTTTATGTCCGAGGAGTATATTTTGATGAAATTCCTAAGACGAAAAATTACGTCACTGGGAGGGAACGTCTAACTGGTGCACTCTTAAAAAGACTCCTGTAGAAATTACAGGAATTCTTGTAGTTTCTTACGAAAGTACTCCTGTGCGGTCAGTCACTAGTGGAGATTCTTGTATTTTCCACGAAAGCAACTTTTGTATTTAACCGGACTCTCGAATATTAGCAATTACAGGAGTATCCTGTAAAAAACCAATAAGGAAACCTGTATTTTTACTGGAGTTTCCTGTAGAAAATACTAAAGAAACCTGTAGTTTTGTTCAAGTTTTTGGACAATCCTAAGTCTGATGGCAAACCTGTAAATTTTAGCAGAGAATAATTTTCACTGGAGCGACCTGTTAATGGAAAAGGGGCAGGTGAGAGGGCTGCCGATCTCAAAATATTTTCGACAGAGAGCGGCCGTTACAAAAACTCACGCACGGGTTGTTCAAAAGACTGAAAATATTCAAAAAAAGTTCTGTCTTCAAAAATAATGATCACTGTCGCCCTTATCTACTCAGTTTGCGTTATCAGCGTATCGAGTACTTACCGGTAGAGTAAACCTGTAAACCAGTGAAAACCACATGCTTCATTTGTATTGAATACTAATCTAACTTGCGATCAATTCTACCCAAGTATATCCGGTACAAGTAAAAAATGCTGCGCACAAAAGTTGGATATGTGTGTTTGGCCTGTCTATCCCTTAAATTCCGGTTGAGAACGTTTTGGTGGGTTCTACTTGATCACTTGGAAAAATTTTATTTTTGACCCAAAATTGCCAAGTCCCCACCCCATCCCACCACAGCACTCTACAGCCACTTTGGGAACACAGTTCTATGACAAAAGTTGCTCAGCTCACTTAGGGTTTTCATTTGATATATACCAAATTTAACAACTTTTGAAAAATTTTATTTTTGACCACTTAAACCCTCCTACAGACTGACCCTTCAAACAACAAAGTGGAACCAGTCCAGCCAAATAGGAACGTCGGACGGCAAAAATAATAGCGGAAATGAGCTCGGGGAACCAGAAAACCCTAAGAACAAACTTTTGAGAGGCTATGCACAGTTCTATATGGTGCCCTAAAAGGGGATGTCGACTGGATCCCCAAGACGAACTACCGAGCCCAGCAAGATGGGTAGGTTGGACGGCAAAACGGATACCGGGAATGAGCTGGGCACACCAGAAAACCCTAATAGACAAAGTTTTGAGAAGCCAGGTAAAGCCTACTATGGACCTCCAGGGAGCGGTTTCCGACTTGAACCTTCCGACGGCAAAGTGGAACCAGCCCAGCAAACTGGGTGGGTTTGACGGAATAACTGACTACAGGAATCGATTCGATCGTTCTAGGCAACCATTGAATGGAAGATTTGAGCTTTTAAAATTGAATAGATAGCGCGAAACTTCGATTTTTTCATTTTTCGAATTTTCGCCATTTCTGACGGATCACTGCGGTCGCTAGGGAAGTGATAGAGAAACGCAACCTGAACCGTTAGTTAGTTCAATATATGTAATTTCTGAATATAAAAAGAAATCAGCTCCAGCTCGTAACGTTCGACCTAAGCGACGACCACAAAAATGGTTCCTTTTCACTCTGAACCAACTTTGCGGCGAAACTGCGGCGCAAAAAAAGTTGCGATTCTTAAATTCTTTAGAGGGTATTAGTAGACCCTATAGCCCTTTAGGTTGGCCCACCGCTATAGTTCACGTTAAAGTGGCGAACATCATGTACAATACATCCATCGAATAGGAGAAACCGCTAAGTGATACGGCGCTGCAATTTCCCACACATACTAAACTCGATGATCTCTACAATTTGCGCATGAAATCTGCAAAATTTCGCGCAGCTTCTGCGCAGCTTATTTTACACTGTCTCCAGCCATTTTTCACACATATTATAGGGATGAAAAACTAAACTACCAACGATGTCCTCTAGAAATCACAAGAGTTAACCTGTATTTTGTACAAAAGCTTTTGTATTTATTATCTACAGAAGTGATTCCTGTAGTCTCTACTGGAACATTTCCAAGAGTGTGGGACCCAGAAGCCAAAAACTACTCCTATACCGCAGACACCCCCTCATAGGACTGATTTTTCAGACTACCGGGATGACCAAATTTTTATGTAGGCAAATCTTAAAAATTTTTAAGGCTTTGTTTTAAAATTTTAACTAACTGGTGTCGCTTAAGCAGTTGTATATATATCTATCAATATTGTGAGCAGGGAAGCCTGCTGAACCTTAATGCTCTGTTTCTTTATTTCAGGAATTCTTTCTGAAACATTCACTAGACATCATAAACTAGAAAAATTGCAGTTTTAGTCTCGGCTACCAGGAAAATATGCGCTATCCCCCAAAATTTTCTGGCTACGCCAATGTCGGGTCGGCCAATACTGTTCTTCGTCTTTGTCTTCTTCTTCTTCTTCTAAGTTGCAGACAATACTCTTCCACCAGAAATTAAAGATCCGTCACATCACACACTAATTTTCCCTCACAACATGTTCAAACTAATTTTCCAGGCTCTTATGTAACCAAATCAAGTAAAGCTAAGCTGCTATTGGCGTTCGCTGTAACTGACATTTTAATACAGTTGGGTATTAGTTACAACAATCTAATGTTTTTACAGCCAACGGATCGGCAATTGTCACAGCTTTATTAAACCTAAGCCAACGTTAATATAGTCATCGAAATCAAGACAATATAGAAATACAAACAGGGGACCGGTTGAAATCGGCAAAACATATTCAGTATTGTACTCTTGGTATTACAGAAGCCACAATCGCCAGCGCAACACTTAAATTTAAACTTAGATTTAAAACTTTTTTCAAATACAACCAACGAATTTCTAAATTCATTGATAGGCCTCAAATATTTGGCTAAATAATTCTTACCAGCAAACCCCTCCGTTTCCTTAAACTGAAAGCCTTCTCGTATCACAACAACAAGAGACTTATGCTTAATACTTAGATGAATATAGTGACAGTAGCAGCTGACTGCAAGCTAAGGTTTACTGTCACAACCGTGGACGGTTTAATAATCTACAATGTTGAAAATAATGGCAATTTCGAATAACATCGAATCCAATTTATTTAATCCTAGCACTAAGCACAAAAGCCAACCTAAATAAATAAGAGACTCCATAAAATCTGATAAAGGATCATTTAAACAAAATTCGCAGAAATAAGACTCTAGTACTCCAGGGTTACCGCTGTAGTCTTGCTAAGCATCACACTTTATATAACTGAAACTTAAACCTTTTAAAATTATAAATTTAAACATAAACTTTCCTTCTGGAAAACGTATTCACAAATCTAGGTCCCATAGCAGTTTTGGCAAACAACCTCAAAATTGAGGCGCCAATATTATACTAGCCTATTATAAAAAGGATCGGAACGATATCGAAAAATTTTCAGCAGATCGAATAGAGATCTTCATTGGAGCTAACATTACGAAACCAATGATACCGATACCGGAAGGTGGATGAGCTAGATTTTATGGGGATCCTTTCCCTGTGTTATAACTTATGAAGGTTCTCACTCAAACTACTGTATATCTCTCGTAAGTACACACATCCCATATTGAAAAGGATTAATCGGGTGATTTTCAGAAATAAGGGCTATGACATGGGACAATCGTTCAAGTTTTATTCCTTCCTCCGCATACACAGCTTACGAACTTACAAGCAGCCAGCACATAACAGCTTTCCAGCCGCTTATAGCTGTTGCTGTGACTTTTGGGGCACGCCAACCTAATTATAATGAAGCCTTGTCAGCATATTAAGTATAACACACACGTCTTCGTAGTTCGCTAGCCACCAACAACGCATTCAGGGGCCCGTTGCATAAAAGTGATTAGTTGATTAGTGATTAGTTGATTAGTGTAGCAGTTTTTCGAGAAAAACTTTTGCTGCAGTTTATCATTTCTGGAGTATTTGGTACCATATCGTAGCTGTTGAATTGCTTTATCTAGAAATGTTGAAGTACTTAATTTATTCTCACTTACTCATTCAGTCAAAAGAAAATTTTAAACTCAATCGCAATTGCTTTACTTTTTACGCCGACATCACTCCAATTTAAGTTGTAATTTAATTTAGACTTTTTATTTCATTAGAACGCTCAAAGCGCTTCCAAAGCACATATAAATTATTTCCGTAGCCCATTCATGTCTTTGATTATCCTCGAAAAACTGCTACACTAATCAACTAATCACTAATCACTAATCAACTAATCACTTTTATGCAACGGGCCCCAGAGCAGACGGAATAGGCAGCGACGAGAAAGAGGCAAACAACCACCTTGTATGGCGCCAATGTATGTAATTTCGACGAAAGCAATTTGTGATCAGATAGATCACTTCCGCAACAGAACAGACAGATGACCAGAGAGACACCTGTGGCACCTCAATCTGATCGAATTCGAGACCAACAGATTTCCCTCGGAGGTAGCATCTAAGCGAAAGTTTCTATGCTGCTGTCAACAAGAAAAAAGCAGCAAAGAACAATGGACCGCTATCTAGCTGTGCTTATTCTTATTCTTAGTATGGAGTGGGGTCCCCAAACTACTTTTCTCCCAAAATTGTCACATCTAAGTAAAAGTGGGCGCCATTCTGCTACCAAATTTGCTTTGCAAAAATCGCTCAGCAAACTAAATTTCCTAACATTTTCCGGCATTGCCAGAGATTTTTACTCTATTTTGAAAATTCTGTTTACATTTCAGATAAAAGCTAACGTTTACAGTGCATACTATAAGCGTTATTTTTAGCATATGTATAATAAGATTTTCGCTCACCCAAAAATTCTTTGTACCCCGAATTTTGCCCCTC
Source organism: Trissonchulus latispiculum (assembly GCA_030248195.1). Taxonomy (NCBI): domain Eukaryota; kingdom Metazoa; phylum Nematoda; class Enoplea; order Enoplida; family Ironidae; genus Trissonchulus; species Trissonchulus latispiculum. The sequence continues at coordinate 14,453 of JASAND010022809.1, read as the reverse complement.
ACCCCAAATCCATAGAACAAACACTGTTTGAGCGTGGTAATTGACTCACACTACAAAGGGCCAATGTTAGTTTGTTTGGGACGCCAACAGCATTTCTGGGGCTAGTTACATAAAAATTCACGTGGTTTCGAGTAGTGTTGCACGTCTCAAATCTGGAGCACGAATCTAAAGTGTTTCATAAAAGTTTTTCCGTAAAGTCCAGAGAATTGTCCAGGCCCTTGCAAGAGGATACTAAACTCTGACACAAAATATGTTTTAAAACTGTAGTACGTTTTTGTATAAAATGCTGCGTATACATGCAGTCGAACTTGAAAATACGCCCTAAAAACGCAGCCGAAAAATTCGGCAGCTGTAATTTCAAGAGTACTCTAAATGAATTTCTTCAGACAATTTACCGTTGATGGGTTCTCGCTTTTTCTGGGGAGGGCTGACGCTCCACGGATACACAGTTCTTGATACACGGCTTTTGATCTTGAAAACACGGAATGAATGACAAAGCAACCAAGAAAATCAGTGTCAAGCATTTCTTAATTTTCTAATTTTCTAAAATTCGCTGCATTTCAACTGTGACAACATAATATTCGCTCAGTACATATTTAATAGAAACTTTTTCTTTTTCTATCATCATCAGATAAACACAATCATTGTTACATTTTGTGAGTTGACCTCTTCGAAAAATAACCATACTTGACCCAAACTCTAACAGTAGTGCTATCTGAAAGGTTGCTTACGAAAGAGACTTGCTTAATGTCCCATCTTAGCTGAATTCAACGATGTCAAAATGTTGCCACTGCGATGCATATTATTGCGCCGCGTGGGATAAATTTCCAAGTATTTGCATTATTTCAATTTTGAGGAAGTCATGTTTGTATTGAGGAATTCATTTGTATTTCGTGGCAATTCGAAATGTCAAAAATTTTTCTCGACATCGAAACATTTCATGAAACTAAGCAGTGCGTATCCAGTTTTATACAATTTCTCAAATTAGGCCCTCAAGGCCTAAACAGGTCTGAAATCCCCAAAATTTTCTCACACCAATCTAAACTGTGCGAGTTGAGAAAAATTCTGCATGTTCTATGGCTGCTGATTCGAATAAAACTCAGTTTTTCGATCAAAAGGGCTGGCTTCTTCCTGCAGTGGAGAGTGGTATCGGGTGGAGGCCCCCCCCCAGAAATCGGTCCCCCCGCAGACGCGGGTTGTTTCCTCCAATATTAGAGACTGCCGGCCCCCCAACCAAGACCGCACCCAGGGGGGGGGGGTTCAAGGGGTCTAGACCCTCCCTTTTGGGATGACAAAATGGAAAATTTTTGCTATTTTTATGGCAAAAATAGCAATTTTTAAAAAATTTTCGCGCCTTCGGCGCGATAATTTACTTATTGCAAGAAATAAACGTCCAATGTACTGTTTTTTGGGCAAAAATGCAAAAATTCTTCAATTTCTGGGGGGCTCCTCCCCCCAGACCCCCCCTTGCGTTTTACCTTGGACCCCCCCCCCCTTTTCAAAATCCTGGGTGCGGGCCTGCCCCCAACTTCAAAAATCACCAGAAAAATAGGTCTTTGAGGGTAAATTTTCAAACATGTTCGCGGCTTTGCCGAATTTTTAGGCCTTTTTAGCTATTTTAAGCTTACATTTAAGATGATGAGGTTGAGGTTCCATTTTGGGCATATATTTTTGGTTGGCGGCATAAATCAAGACGAAATTTGACGAAACTTTCCGAAATACATTCATTTAGCGTTCTAACACCCTCCGCGCAATTCCGATTCAAAAATGCAAAGATTTCAGGTTAGGGCGGTTTTTTCCAATTTCTGAAAGTTTGGCAGCAGCTACACAGCTATGAGTATGACTGTATTCATTCGAAAGATCTCATTGAGCTTCATATTTTTGCTTTTTAAAGCAACTTTCTAGCTTTTCAATCTAACTACCGTGAGATAGAGCCGATTTTCTTGTTTTGGCGTCGAAAACTTGTCATTTTTGCAGAAATCAAATAATCCATCATGTCTTAAACTACTCAAGCCGTAAAATCAAACTAAGGGCGTCGATCTGAAGGTCTCATAGGGGCAAATTATCCTACACATGAGCGTCTTCCAACTGATATCCCGTAGACTGCTATCATAAAAAATGTATTTTTGCAAAAACACGACCAATTTTGTTTCAAAGATTGTGTAGCATTCATCATGCAAGCTGGAGGGCTGCTACTTACCAGATGCGTTCTGCGCAAATATAGGGACGCTTTTTTGTTGCCCCGATTGCTGGTTTCTAGCTAAAAAGTAATCGCTTGACAAATTTGAAAAAAGTAGGCAAAATACTGGTTGTTTCGCACACATTTCAGCTTATTTCTCTATGACGAAGAGCGATTTCACAATAAATAAAATAAAAAACTCGTCCCCAGCTATTTGATGGAAGTATCGAATGATATAACCGATGTTTCGCGAAAAAAATAAGTGAGTCTGCAAAAAAATCTGAAAAATTATATTTATTCTAAAATGTGTTAAAAATATTTTAGAAAAACAACATTCGTTTCATGGCATGCACTAAAAAGAGAAAATAGCAGGCTGCATTTTGATATAAGAATGGCTTCTTAACTCCAAGCAGTGGATGAGTTATAATGGTGCAAACTTTATGTGACTTAAGGGAATCACCACCTTAAGCTAAGAATTGCATACTTTTAGCTCAGCAGCAAAAATAACAATTTTTTAAGCATTTTGCCACCCCCAGCAATCTGTACCCCCTCCAAACCTTGGGGGACTCCCAGACTTCCCTCGCCCCTCCAGAAATTTTTGCCTAGGAAAAAGCCGGAAGGCTAGTGCTTCTGGGGTAAGCACCTCCGCTATTTTTACCAAAAATTAAACATTCGAGGCAAAAATTTGCTATTTTTACAAAGGTTTGCAGAAAACGTTAAAAACGTGGTTTAAAACCACTAAGTTTTGATAAAAACTGTAAAAATTTATATTTTGCTGTTTTTGAGATAGACTTTCTTAAAATTTAAAACTTACAAGTTTTCTAGTTTCAAGACCTAGATGTCTTAGTTCTCGGGTTTGAAAGTCAAGCATCAAGTCATGTTGTAGCCTTGAAATGAAAGCTCAGTCAGTTTTTCCGACAATTCCAAAACTGTCTATGGAACACTTCAGATCCGAAGTTGAGACATGAAAATTGAAAATAATAGCTATTCCAGCTCGAAACCCAAAGGATTTTTTATGAAGTCAGCCAAAGATGCAGGAAAAGGTATACAATCATTATGGAAACTTACAACTAAGATGGTCTAGCAGGTATTGAAGTAGCTTGACAGTCCCATTTGGCTCGTTACATATCCTAGCAACGTCAGCCATCAAAGGGTTACCCGTTAAACCTGAAATACAAGCAAAAGAAACTTCTCACAAAAAAACAACAAGTTAGAACTAGCTAAAATTAGACTGCTGATACAGACCAGATGAGAGTACTCCTCGGGCCAATTTTTCATTGTCTGGCTTCGTCAAACACTTTTGCTTTAAATCTGTTTAATTTCAGTTCAATCCAGGTGTTCTCTGATTAATTTGCTTTTGCGTTTAATATAACGATTTGAGTGAAAATATCAGCATCACCCTCCCAAAGCTGGCTTGATTTCCTCAGTCCTTATAAAAATTCGTAAACGCGTTTCCTGAAAACAAAACCACTATTCTATCATGTCCAAAAATCTGAAGCACCATGTCACGCTATTTTCAACTTTCCTTAGTCATTTTTTCACGCTATTTATTCAATTCTTTTTCCGGCGCACCCAAGGGAGGGAGGCTGGGGCGCAACCCTGTCAGGCTTCGAAGGTCACAAAAATAAAGGGCAGAAAGGTATTATAACATAAAAGAAGAAAACAGAGACAGACAAAAACATTTTCGCGCCGTCGCGCGAATTAACCATGTTTGCGTGTTCTGAAGGTTGCATAATATGGAGGAGTAGGGTGGCTGGCTCTCAACTGTGTAGATGTTTCTTTGTTTACATATTGTAAGTTATAATAGACATCACCCGCGAATGTTTTCAAATCATGTTTATGTGCATTTTATTGTGCATAGGCACGCTCGAATACTACAACGTAATAACATAACGCAAACTCAAATACACAGTCCAATGTTGCTCCGCTAATCACAAAATGCTCTAAAAATTCCCAAAATGCTCTAAATTTTAATAAAAACTCTAGCTCTAGCGGGCACATCACAGCGCAACTGTTGAGTTGAACCATGGCATTTTGTGAATTTTATTGTTCATGTAAAATGTTTAACAAAAATGTATACTCGAAAGTGAAAATGCGCAGTCTAATTTTGCTTTCGCTAACCACAAAATGGCTCCAAACAGTTTGTTAAGTGCTCTAAATTTAAAATGGAACTCTAGCTTTTAGCTGGCAGCTATCGCCCGCAGACCCTCTCTTCTTATCCTATAAAATACCAAAAAAGGTTAGAAAAATTATTCTCCTGTTTAAAAGTAAAAATTCTCAACGTCAGGGGGCTGCACCCCCATAGCCATCGTTTTCCTATTTCAAAGAAATGTTTAACAAAAATGCATACTCGAAGGTGAAAATGCGCAGTCTAATTTTGCTTTCGCTAACCACAAAATGGTTCTAACAGTTCGTTAAGTGTTCTAAATTTTAAAAAGAACTCTAGCTTTTAGCTGGCTGCTATCGCCCGCAGACTCTCTCTTCTTATCCAATAAAATACCAAAAAGGTTAGAAAAATTGTTCTCCTGTTTAGAAGTAAAAAATTCTCAACTTCAGCCCTCGTTTTCCTATTTCAAAAAACGTCTGCTTATTTAACTCGCTTGTAATTTTGTTTGTTTTGAAAATATGCAAAGCATGTGTGTATACAAATATTTTTTTAAAATTTTGGCGCTTGACACTGAATAGTGAATGAGTGAATAGAGAATTATAAAACCAACTTTTGTAGTCAAAAATAAGAAAAGTTCTTATGTCAGCCGTTGAACATGATAACGAGAACAGGATTAGTCAATATAGATAATCAATGCTTTTGGCTGATATTTAGGCTGATGTTTTAGTGCTGAAACGTCTTCGAGGAAGAAGGCCACTTATTCACAATTCATGTTTTACTTGTGACCACATTCCAACGTTGTCCCCAAACATTAACCCGCTCTATATTGTACAGACTACATTTTAGATGAAAATTCTATTCGAAAATTTGTGTTACATTTCATTACTTCTCATCACGAAAACTTCTCAATACATCGAACGGTATCGAACTATCTATAATTTCAAAATATTGACTTTCAACTAGAGATGAGGATTTTGGCTCGCGGCTCGGCTCGGCTCGGCTCGCGAGCCGAGCCGGCAGCAATTTCTCCCGAGCCGAGCCGAACCGGAGAACTGAATCTCAGAGCCGAGCCGAGCCGAGCCGACCCCAACCAAAAATAGTAATTCGACCAAATTTCCCTGCTATATTTTCACTTGTTTAAGTAAAATTGCCAATAATTTCAGTGAAGACTAATAATAATTGCCAAGAATTTTCTTTAGCTTTCTCGATATCTTCCAAGCAAATGTTAATCTTAATGTTAGGCTATCCTTGACGCCAACTTGTGTATGGTATTGATATATATACTTTCAGTAAGAAAAACTTTTGACTTATTTCATTTTTACGTCTCAGTTTTGGTTTCATAAAAAATCTTACCTGTAAAATCCATTATTCTGTGTTTTTGGGTATTTGTAGTATTTCTATTTTATCAGATAGCGAAAAAGTTGTTTCTAGTATTCGAGTATATAGTATGATCTTGGGAGGCTAAAGATAAATCTTAACGTGTAATTATAACTGGTTACGACTTCGCTAATAAATTTGACCAAGACAACAAGGTACCAAACAAAATAAAACTCGATGCAATCTGGCGAATTTGAAATTTCAAGCTTGGCGAGCCGAGCCGAGCCGACCCACTTTCAAAATTTTCCCGAGCCGAGCCGACCTCATTTTCTCGCGAGCCTAGCCGAGCCCAGCCAGAAAAGTCCGGCTCGTCCTCATCTGTACTTTCAACTCATAAAGAGCACGAGTCTGCTAAATATGGTGACATTAGAGTGGATGAGTTATGCAGAATTATGCAAAATACGCGAAAATTGTGGACAATAACGACTCCGTGGTGTTAACAGATATGAATAAAACGTTGAAAAATGAAATTATGAAAAACCTCTGAAATAGATAAAGATATCTTTAAAGAATTTGAGCAAAACGGGCTGTGCCTGCAAAAATGAGCAAAATCCGAGAGTTTAAAATTTTGGAGCAAGCGCCCTCCTCCAAATTACGCACATACGCCCATCGCGAATAAATACCTAAGGTCTGCAGACGGTAAAGTTTTCCAAGTTCATAAGGCAGATTTTTTAATTGGTTGTGATTGAGATACAAATGGATAAGGGAGGTCAATTCGCCCATCTGCCCTGGCAAGGTTCGAAGGCAGTTATGGGAAAGGTCCAGGATCTGGAGGGATGAAAGAAGGGCAATTTCTGAAGGTATTCTGAAAAACAGGAAAAGAATACAGTTTACCACGTGTTAAAAGTAAACGCAGAAATCATACAGAAAACTAAATAAAATAGACGCACGTATATAAATATTTCTAAAGCTACCCCCAGTGTCACCAGTTTTGTACTGTCAACTCGAGTTTGTTACGGTAATGTGTTAAATCGCAACTGGTGATAAATCAAATATATATTTGAAAGTAGATTACTCTTGTCTTGACAGCTCTCAGCTCTGCTACGCTACATAGGTTTATTATACTACGGTGTCCTCCCCACATACCTGCTCCACTTTCACAAATCGCCGCACCCTCACCGAAAAAATGAGTGCTCTTTCTGGTCACAAATTCTGACACAATGAAATCGCTTAGGATGCTAAATTTTCAACGGCTTCGCCGGTCATTCTACTTATCACCCCATTTTCACAACTACCAACATAATTGATTAAAAAATGTCTACTGACTGCTAGGCCCCACCTTTTAGCAATTTTAACCTAGTTTCAGTTGTTTAATTTTAAGCTCTTACAGCGAAAATAGCAATTACCTAGGCACTGAAAAATCCATGCCCCTACCTCGACTTTTTTGCCGGGGAAAAGCCACTCTGAATAAATATTTTTACCTGCACAATTAAATATACCTGCACAATTGATTTCTATTCAGAAACAGAGCCGTAAGGTGACGAAAATTCCAAAGGTCTTTGGACAGACATTTAACTGGACCTGTAACAATATACGTCTGTAGTGGGCTTTTTCTAGGCGAAACAAATGGGGGTGGGGAGAGAGGGCTCCCCCCCCCCCAAATAGTGGGGGGGGGGGGCAAAGGGGGGGGGGGAATCCAAAGCGGATTAAAATCGCTAAAAATGCAGTACAAATAGCCTGTTTTCTTACTAGTAAGTAACCAGTAAGTGCGAGGGTCTGGGGGCGGAGCCCCCAGGATAAACTAGACATTTTTGTGAAATTGAGAGCCAGAAGCAATGTTTCTGAGCACTTAGAACAACTAATTTTCTCTTTGTTCTGCAAAAGCCCAAAATTTTTGCTCATTTCAGAAAAAAGTGAGTTGAGCAAAAACACTGGTCTAAAGTATTGCTTCAAAAGATCAACAGGGTGACCATAACTAAATGAAACGGAGTTAAAGCTAAGGGGGCAGCTTTAAACTTAGGAAGTATATATAATAGCAAACGGGTTTCAGACCTTTTGATTGCTTCTAGACAGTTCTCAGGCAGCCCCCAATTGATGCGTCCGGGCCGGGCCAGGCATTGATCCGTTATGTCTCTACACTATAGGAAATATAGCATTTTTCGGCTATACGCACGTTTTCAACAAAGTGCGCAAAAATATTTGGGCAGTGCGCAGAATAGCGCAACCGAGCAAAACAAAAACACTTCCCCAATGTTTAGGGATTTTTTAGCGGCGGGGTGGGACATCTTGGGGGATATTTCAGGGAAGGATTTTTAGCAAAAAATAGTCAAAACTTATTTTTAGCGTATTTAGCATGCAGCAACACAAAAAGCTCTCTTCAGTGGGGGGGGGGGGTCAAACCAGAAGCAAAGGAAAAATTTTATTGCAAGCGCTGCAGTCTGCAGGGGCCACACTGTATAAAAAATTGAGCCTTTGGCACGACATTTACTCAATTTTTTCTTAATTTACGCTTCTGTTATAAAGAACGTATAGCTTTTAAAATATTTGCTATTTTCAAAAATTTTTCAAGTTTTTTCATAGACCACAAAATTTTTTAAAGACCAGGCACAGGTATATATAGATGTCGCTTTAGACCAGTTTCAACCGAATCTGGGAATTTTACATTTTCAATATATCAACCTTGGCCGAAAAATCGAAATATAAAGTCTCAATGGCTGAAACTTGGTCAACAAAATCACTTATGGTATATACCTGGTTTATGTGTACATACGTAGTAAGCCAATGCATACCTTTTCCCTTATTCGTCTGCGAAAGTCCAAAGTTGCCAGAATCGCTGTTTTGAAAGATCTATAATCTTTCTAACTTTGAAAATGGTCATAATACCTCAAAACAGGGTCTAGAGTTTTTGCACGGACGTTGGCAATTGTAAACAAATATTGATACAAATTGCGTGGTGTTAAGAAATAATTAATAAGATTGCTAGGTCAAAATGAGCCTGCTGGGGATGCAGGATTTGGTGACAGATCGCTGCAAACTGTCCAATATAATAATTGCTAGAAAGCTCAAATTAGCAACGGTTGAATCACGGGCAAGGGGGAACGTATAGTGCATGCACGGCTAAAATTTTAACTACTGCTAAGTCAACTTTATTCCCCTGCAGATTTCTAATTCCTTAGATATATTGCAATTTGGTTTTGAAACGACAGAACCAACTTATTGTTTACTGTGGAATTGAGAGGGCCGTCAATCAGTGACCTTCCCCCCATTCAAGAGTCCTCCAGTGAAAGACGCTCATCTATCTGATCTGGGCTTACGTACCTATTCTAGGGATTTTTTCTGGGGGGGCAGGGGCTTCTTGAGGGGGACAAAAGTCCGAGCAAGGAATTTGGAGGGGGCGAAAATTTTTCTAAAAATATATAGCAAGGTTAACAAAAAAAAATCAAAATTTGGTTTTTTGGCTGGAACTTTCGCAAAACTAAACCAAATCGATTACTTTGAGGACCCATGGATAGGTCTTGGGCTAAGCTTTAAACCACCCCAGTTTCGCTGCTCTACCACCTACCAGTAAGTTTCAGTAGGCGAAAGTTTGTGATTTTTTTTGTTAACGGTTTCACAAAAAAAATCACTCGTTAACAAAAAAAAAATCAGTGGCGGATCGGATCCCAGAGAGCAGCTAGCAATGTTTTCTCATCAGTTTTGGATAGAGCGCATTAAATAACGTATTTAGAACCCAAAACCACCAACCTGGTGTTCGAACTCGGGCAACTGACCTCGCCGAAGTCTTAGTGGTCACTGATGGGCCCCGGCAGGGTCTAGTATGAAGTCTGGTGGCTATATAATGCCGTTTTAAAGGCTAAAATGTTGTTTTTTCGTGTTTGTGAGTGATTATAACTTATTTCCAGCCGTTTTGGCAGAGAAACTTAGGACTTCGTATGTTGGTGGTATATGGCCCACGGTCACGTGACCCCTACCAGACCCTTCCGGACCCTCCAGGTACCAACTGGGCAGTCAGAAGTGGCTACAAACTTGTCCTAGGGGGTTTTCTAGTGCGCAGAATTCAAATCTGGCATTAGTTTTTAGGTAACTGTAGTCTACTACTGACTTCTGGAATCACGTTTACCGCCGGACGGTTCAGGCCAGGCTGGTTACCAGATTGGACTTCCAGAAGTGTCAGGCAACCTCAAAAACAACGGCTATAAGGGTTTTCGAGGTCGCTGAGCTCGAATTTGGCGTTAGTTTTGCTCTAGCTACTGTTCTGACTTCAGTAACAAAATATGAAAATGATTTTTTATTTGTTAAAATTTTAACAAAAAAAAAATCACCCACCCGAAGACGGCTCAGAGGTCCGACCGGGAACTTCTATATATGTATCGATAGCGCACAGTCAGGACATGTCATATGTACAGTATGGGTTGTCTAGGGTTTTCCCTTAGTAAACAGCAGCCGAAATTCGAACTTCGGTCATGAACGTTTTTGAGGTCACTTTTGGGTACCCTCACTTAAAGGTCTGCCCTGAACGCATGGAGAGGGCCTAGGGGCTCAAACTCACAGGCTGTAATGTCGAGATGTGTGGCTATCACCATGCAAAAAATTGGGTCTCTGCGACTTTCCTGTGAGTCAGGGTGGGGTGATTTTTTTTTTGTTAAAATTTCGGGTGATTTTTTTTTGTTAACCTTGCTATATCTGCTAAAAATAGCATACACTGTAAAAGTTGATTATTATCGCAAAATAAGCAAATTTAGTGTTGAAAAAGGCAAAAATTGCGTAAAAAAATCTCCGGCGAGGCCGGAAAATTAATAAAAATTTGGGCTTTTGAGCGATTTTTTCAGGGTAAAGTTTGGTACCAAAAGGGGCACCCACTTTTTGGGGAAAGGGTATTTATGGGGACCCCCCCCAAACCAAACCCAGTCAACAAATCACGAGATCTACAAAATACAACAATTCCTACCTACCCCCGTAACCTACGAAATTGCCACATGTTACCTTTTTACCCAAAACTTTTACAATTACAATTTTCCGGCGTTCTCGCTTTTTCAAGGAATTTGCATTTAACTAAAGAAAAGAACCTAAATTTGTCTATTTGTTAGTCATTGCTGACGGTTTTTGCATATCAGCATCCAACTTTTGCAAAACACTTTCCAACACTAGTCACCTATTTTAGGGAGGCACAGTTCTAATCCATAGGCCCTCCCATAAAAATTGCTCGGTAAACCTATAGAAGGATTATGATGATGATGACATGGGCACATGGGAAACGTAGATACCACCTTCGTGGGAAATCCGATGGACACGGACCCCATCAAATCGAGATCCCCACAGGTGTCCCCTGGTATCCGCCTGGTCAACGGCGGAAATGGGCTCTGTTCCTGGGAGCATGGCTTCTCCATGTAGAATTACATTGATGCCATCCAAGTGTTTAAATTATGCTACCGAGTGGTTGCTTCCCTCTCCTCATTCTTGCCTATTCCAGTTTTCTGAATGATGTGCTGGTGGCTAGCGAACTACAAAGACGTGCGCTTGACTTTCAGATGGTTGATGTGCCTCATATACGTAAACTTCTAAGCTGACGGGCCTGGCCCGGAAATCACAACAACAACAACAAGGGTTTTTCGTTTCACGATTTGCACCAGTGTTGCGTCAAGAACAATTTTATTACGTCAGAAACTGGGGTGACTGCGTCAAAAATTAAATTTACTTTAAGGTGCTGGTATCGTTTACCGTATTTTGAAGACTAACCTCATAGTAAATAGTCCCAATAACCTGAAATATCGCGTAACGACCGTACTAGTGTTCCCAATCGTGCTGATAAAACTTTTAATCGCGTACGAAAATTTTTATTTTGACCAAAATTCCACATTTGACAAAAAATTGTTATGCTAAGTTTTTCAATTTTAACTGGATTTCGAATTTTTTAACCATTATTAATATAAGTAGACACAACCCCGACTAGAAACTGCAAAAAATAAAAGTTTAAAGTTCTTGATTTTTAAGCTCGAACCAGACTACTTTCTTACTTACTTACTTACTTGATCACCGTCATCTTCGCCACGAAGACATAAGTGGCCTTTGGTTAGCTGTTGCCTCTGACGTGATTTCTCTCCACTGAGCTCGATCTGCTGCCAATGTTTTAATGGTGTCATTCCAGTTGAAACGGCCAAGGGAATACATACTCATTTGCCCCTTGAGATCTTCATGGACATTCTTTTCCCAGGTTTGCCGTTGGCGTCCTGGCCTGGCACGCCAGGTAGGAGGGACGGTCGAGAAGAAACACCGGTAAGGGAGGCGTTTCTGGTCCATTCGGGCTACATGTTCAAGCCATCGCAGCCGACATTTCCTCAGTCGTGCTTCCAATGGAAGTCTATTCCCAGCACGAGATCTGAGTTCAATATTGGTTACATGGTCAGCCAGCCTTAGTCCAACAATACGACGCAGACATCCATTTTCAAAAACTTCTAGTTTACGGATATCGCAGCTGCGTAAAGGTGTCGTTTCTAGCCCGTAAAGCAGCACGGACATGACCATGCTATCGAAAACGCGTAACTTGGTGCGCACGGATATTTCCCGTCGGCGCCACAGGCAGTTATACAGGGTGTTGAAAATAGCCAGAGCTCTGCCAACTCTACAGTCTATTTCTGCCGTGGGTTCACCATTTGGAAAGATCTGGCAGCCGAGGTACTGGAAAGCATCCACTTTTTCAATGTCATGGCCAACTGAGAGTCCTTGTTGATGCGCTGCGGAAGTAATGTACTTGCATTTGCCCGCGTTCAGCTTAAGACCAATCGGATCGCTATGCTGTATCACTCGGTCTATAAGTTGCTGCATCGCAGGTTCGTTGGACGCCAAAATTGCTATGTCATCGGCATATTCTAAGTCGGCCAATACGTCATTTTCACTGATCACAACGCCGTCTTCTGGCTGCACACTTTTGGACATGGCTCTGTCGACGGCGCGTAAAAATAATAGAGGAGACAGTACATCTCTTTGTCTAACACCAGTCGTGACAGCAAATGGGTCGCTTACGTTGCCATATACGCGAACCCTTGTAGTAGAGTTGTTGTACATGTTTCTGATCAGGTTGATGTACAGAGATGGAATTCCGCAGGCTGCCAAGAGTTTCCACAGGGAAGCTCGATCGATGCTGTCAAAGGCAGCAGAAAAGTCCAGGAATGAAGTTATTGTTGGTTGGTTATACCGATACCGACGTTCAAGCACCTGGCGCAACGCGAAGATTTGGTCAACGGTGCTGCGACCTTTGCGGAAGCCAGCCTGGTTCTCTGTAGTTTCAGAGTCCAATTTGTTGCTGAGCCTCTGAAGAATCACAATTGACAGAATCTTTCCCGCAACTGGAAGGAGCGATATTCCAGGGTAGCTTTTGCAGAGCCGCCTGTTCCCTTTTTACAGACGGGGACAAGGATCGCCTCTTGTCACCTTTTGGGTGTTTGTTGACTGCGCCAAATGGACTGAAAAATTTCCGCCAGTTTAGGAACAATAACGGGGGCAGCAACCTTGTAAACCTCCGCGGGCAAGCCATCAGGGCCTGCTGCTTTGCCTCGTTTCAGTGCTCTGATGGCTTTCAGGATTTCTTCAAGTGATGGTGGATGGGTGGGGATGTCATCTGACTCCGCCACGGTGCCAGCTAACATGTCAAGTTCGGCATCTGCCGTCGCAGGGGTAGGGCGGTTAGTAGCTGAGAGTAGTAGCTCGCCCGGTGAGCGGACAGCCTGCACATATATCTATGTACTGCGCCGAAAAATCGAGATTTACCAGAAAATGTCATTTCTTTCTTTTAATGTCCCTTATTCGTGCTTATTTAATGACTGTGGATATCTGGTATATAACTTAAAATAATCATAATAGCAATATTCAGACATTCTAGGCGCGAAGAGTGCCGGGGGGAGTAAAATTACGAAAAGGGGGGACCACAATAATAAAACGACGTTATTTGTCTCAACCGCAATTTCCAAAGCGTCGGTAAAGATATATGGAAATAAATATCTCCGCCCCACCCGTTTTCGTCCCCCCCCCCCCCCAACCAGTTTGTTTCACTATTCTACGATAACAAAATCAACAATACATTTTGTTCACTGCACTGAAATTTTTGTTTTAAACAAGGTTTTCTTATACTTCGAGTAATATATATTGTGTTTTCAAAGTTGGCGTACGAATTGACCAAAACCTATTGCAGGGTCATTTTACTAGTTTTCCGTTTGAGTCAAGAACATCTGAGATATCGCGTGTTGAATTTTGAAAAATGGCATCAATGTGCTTTTTTAGTAGTTTTCTCTCGAAATGCTAAACAGTAACTAAACTGCATAAAATGACCCTCGGCAAGACATTCCTGTATTTGCATGCGAAATTTTAGCTTTCTAACGAAATCCAACCGAAACTAATCCTTGTTCAAAATTTCATTTTAATTTGACGTACAAATTGACCAAAACCTATTGCAGGGTCATTTTTCCTAGTTTTCCATTTGAGTCAAGAACAACTGAGATATTCTAAGTTGAATTTTGAAAAATGGCGTCAGTGTGCGTTTTTGGTAGTTTTCTTTCGAAATGCTTAACAGTAACTAAAATGCTGAAAAATGACCCTCGGCAAGATAGTCCTGTCTCCGCATATGAAATTTCAGCTCTCTAACTTGATTTAATCGAAAGTAATACTTGTTTGAAAATTTTATTTGAATTTTTCAATTTGTGAATTACCGCCCAACAATGAAAGCTACATTTTCTGGGAACATATGCAAGTTTTTAGTTATTTAATGCTTTAAAGAGGTCAAATATAAAGGTTGTCATTACAAATTTTTCAGTCTACACCGGTGCGGTAAACGATACCACCACCTTAAACAATTTAACT
>JASAND010022808.1:0-26817 GCA_030248195.1 Trissonchulus latispiculum | reverse complement strand
ATACTTCGTTCAGTTACGTATTACTCTATAGAGGAGAGATAGAAAGCTAAAAATCGGCGTGTGAAGCATAATGAGGTCGCCATTCTGCACGCCAAATATTACGGCAATAGCTTCACCCGTTAGGCCACGGCGGTCGTGGCTTTTCTTCCCCGAAATTTTGACGTGGCTTTTTTTTCCCGATTGACTATATATATATATATATATATATATATATCATGATTTTACCACAGCTAAATTCATGGTAAAAACAGCGTATATAATCTGTCCATCACTTTCCACATATCATAGAGGTCGCGTCAGCGACCCCTATGTATATATATATATAATGTGTCTGTCCAGCGCTTCTTTAGTAATCGAATAACTCCGATATGGAATAGCCTCCCAAACTGTGTTGTACGGGCTGCCAACACTTCGATATTTAAAGATAGAATTGAAAACATGGTTTTCTCGGAGTTTCTGAGGTATGACCTAAGTCAGTAATACACACTACACACTACATGTATAGTTGTACATTGTAGTGTGTATTTCTCTGTATTGTACTATGCCTTTTATGTACGTACGTTTCAAATGCTATTAGCTTGTGCTGTAATAGGGGATCTAGCATTTGCTAGACTCCCATTTTGGTCTTGTTCTTGTTGGTATCGTTACATGTTTATGTATACGTGCGTGTCTGACCAAAATAAACAAATGTTGTTGTTGTTGTTGTCCATGCATATATACCCAGCCATGGGGTGAAAAACCCACCCCCGTTTTGGGAGGAAAAATCCACCCTCCTCCTGGGTCATGGGTTGGAGCTATGAGCTCCAAAATGTAGCAGCAGAAAGCGCGACTCTTTCTAACCTGTACGGAAAGATCAAGTCAGTTGGTTCACACCTGCTCATTTTATAACATTTTGAAAATGGCACCTACTTTTTGGTTCAACCATCCAAAAACTTACCAAAGTTTGTTTGGACCGATGCAACTTTTGACTGGGTTGGGCTAGACAAGTTTTGCAAATATCTGTAATGATATGGCAACTCTTCCTCTCTGCACACAGCAACCTGGAGGGGAAAAACCCACTTTGGGGGGAAAACCCACCCAAATTTTTTCAAAAATTTTTTAACAACTCAGCATAGAAACAGTTAGAGTGTTAGACTATATCACGGTATACAGGCGCGTAGCCAGGGGGGGAATGGGGGGGAATTCCCCCCCCCCCGAAATTGTGTTGCCCCCCCAGGAATTTTTTCCTGCCACGTGTGTAAACGCCCATTTTTCAAAAAATTTTCGCGCCTTCGGCGCGAAATGTGTGTATTATACCATTATAATACATGTTTCGCACTAAGAAATGACTACTAATTATCCTATTTGGTCTACTTTGACCACCTTCTTCATTATTTAGGTGCATAAACAAGCACTACGCCTTAAATATTATTTTTAATTTCAACTAATGCTCTGTAAAAATTCCACTAAGGTCACGAAATAGAAAAATTTCTCAGCTTCTGGGGGCTCCGCCCCCAGACTCCCGCAAAACTTTTGCATTATATATATATATATACTATCGTATATACTATCGAGCACGCTGCTATGCGGTCAGATTCGGAGAATTTTGCTTAACTTGCTGGCTAGAGGCTAAAAACCCTAAGTGCTATTTCGCTGCTGGAGGAAACAGTACAGGTCCATATGCGGATTTTATCAGCCAATTCTACGTAAAAACCATTCTCTACACGATAGCATAGTTTCACCAGAGGGGGGGGGGGTTGGGGGTGTATCCGTTTTTTTTTCCTTTTCCTTAATTTAAGCTTATTTTTCCATTTTCAACCTTGTTTTCAAAAATTTTTCAACTTCTGGTGGGCCTCGCCCTCAAGACCCCCCAAATTTTTTGAGGTCCGCCACACCCTGAAAAAATTTTCTATGTGCGCCACTGCAAGCAGGGTATCGATTCGACACAAAAGCACGGTACTATCGAGGACGCTGCACCATCCCTGTCTTTTTCCTAGGCAATAATTTCTGGGGGGGGAAGTCTGGGGGGGAAAATTTTTCGAAATATGCTTAAAAAATAGCTATTTTTTGCTACTGAGCTAAAATATTAACCATTTTTAACCTAAATTTAAGTTTAAAATAGCTAAAAAATGCTTAAAAATGTCTAAAAATCCGGCGAAGCCGGAAAAATTTTTCAAGATTTACCCTCAAAACCCTATTTTTCCGGGCACTTAAAAGTTCTGGGAGGGGGAAGGCCCGAATCCTGGGGGGCGGCGATTCTGGGGGGGGGGGGCGCCCC
Source organism: Trissonchulus latispiculum (assembly GCA_030248195.1). NCBI lineage: Eukaryota > Metazoa > Nematoda > Enoplea > Enoplida > Ironidae > Trissonchulus > Trissonchulus latispiculum. Next base: position 24,560 of record JASAND010022808.1, on the reverse strand, counting down.
AGGTCGGGGTGGGGAACGAAATTTTGGGCGGGGGCGGCCCCTCCACCCCCCCCCTGTCGGAAAAAGACTGTATCCTTTGGTGTCCGTATTGGTTAATTTTGTTGCCCTGGCCTGCCTTGGTGTACCAGGATTAAGTTTGCCCCCGGTGAGACCCCCCCCCCACGGAGAGGCCAGACCCCCCTCCCCCCCTACCCGACCTCAACTACTCCCCCCCAAGCCGAGCTCAAACCCCCCCCCCTAAAATTGGGTCTCAACCAGGTAAAAATTCAAAATTTTTGAAATTTTGCAATTTCTGAAAATTTGAAAAAAACTCGAAAAACTGGCTATAAATCAGCTATATACAGCTAAAGATGGTTATTTATAGCAATTAAAAGGTAATATACGCAATTATAAACCACAATCTGGGCTAATTTAGGCATATTTTAGCACAAATTTGTCAATTTTCAAGCCCTATTTTCGCATACGAAAACTATTGACAGAAGCTTTTAAGTATGTTTAATGTACTGTACATCGAAAAAGGAGCATTTTTAGCCAAAAAAACTTGGGTACAGTTTAGGGGGGGTCCCCCTCCCCCAAATTTCGGATTTGGGTGGGGTCCCCCGAGCCAAATTTGGACCTTCCACTCCCCCCCCCCCCCAACCCAAATAGGTGGTACACCTATGCTGGCCAGCTAGGGGCCAAAAACCCTGAAAGTGCCATTTCGGTACCGGAGGACCCAGGACAGGTCCAATTGTGGATTTTAACAGCCAATCGAACGTAAAAAAACCATTCTCTACACAATAGACTAACAAGTTTTTATCAAATTACATCGTTTTTAGCTTTTCAAAAATTGCCCTAGTTTTACGTGTGAAACTTTATGAAACCTGTCCAGTTGATGCCAGGCCCCCCCTCCCCCCATGGCCCATTTTTGAAAAAAATTGGCTGGAAATAGTTAAAAACGCTAAAGGTTTTAAAACGCAATAGGAGTAGTTTTTGATTAGATTTATCATTTATGGCGCAAATAGTAGATTTTATGTCAAAAAAGGGCTATTTTTAGCTGAAAACAATTTGGGTAAGGGTACAGTTTGGGTAGTTTTTTCAAAATTTCCGGTTTTTAAGATCCCCCTTAAGTTTTTTTAAGATTTTTTTAAGATTTAAGAGCTAGGTTTGGTCTTTTACTTCCCCCCCCCCCCCCCAACCCAAACAGGTGGTACAAATATGGAGAGGGGCACTGGACGTGCCTCCGCCCGTCACCACTGGATCCCCCACCCACTCTCAGTTCTTTCCGATGATCAAGCCACAGTCGTAGCTATCCAAACCTATAAACCTATTTATAAAGTTTGATTTCAACCAGCTTTATTAAAAATAGGGACGCGTTTCGTGTTCCTCCTTAATCTGATTATCGAATTTAATTGAAACTCGTCAAAATAAAAATTTATTTGTGAGTAAGATTTGATCCATTACTTCAGTCTGCTTTAGGATTTTAAGCTGAGAACATCTGGTTTTGGATGAGCGGACGCGATATAACATAGTGGAGACGCGAACAGAAATGAAGTTATCACTCACAAACAAGATGAAAGAAATGGACCGTTCAGTACCTGTCTGTAATGATATTTGTTAATTAAATCATTTTACAGCCTCTGTCGTTAGTTTTTGTGAACTGAAACAGTGATTGACTAATTCTATGAAGTGACTGAATTTTAGTAGGCATGCGGGGAGGGGATAAGGGTGGGGTACAGGTACTTGTGTACATCAATAATAGGGGAGGTAGTCATACACATGTACGCTATACGCGTAAGAGTTTTGGAGGGCATCATCAGTGGCGGATCCAGGGGGGGGGCCGGGGGCCCGGGGCCCCCCCCTTTGCGATTTGGGCCCCCTCCTTTGACATTCCGGGCCCCCCCTCGAAAATTTTTTCAGCTGTTTATAATGCATATTTCGAGTGAAAATTAAGCATAATTTTAATAAATTTCACAAATTATTAAAAAATTTCGCCTGCGGCGCACTTATGCTACTGTGCTGCTTTGTTACGTACTTAGTTCTGTGACAGAACTTGTCTCTTAAAGTGTCTTCTATTTCGTTTCCTTTCCTGTTTTGTAAGTATATATATAATTAATTGTACTCAACGCCTTCAGTTTATTTTATGACTATATACCGGCTTATATATATTTACAAATTTTATTTTGCTTTCGTAACGTATATATATATATATATATATATATATATATATATATATATATAAATGGGCAATGCAAGATTGATAATTGGCAGCTTCTGAAAGTGCTCTAGAATAAATCGTGGAAGTGAAAAATTCTGAAAAGCATCCAATTCCCGTTTTGGTTTTCCACTGATCGATTATACAACTCAATAACTCTTTTTAATAATCTTTTTAAACATTTGAATTGCTGAATTTTCCACGATTTCAAAAAATTCTTCAACTTCTGGGGGGCTCTGCCCCCAGACCCCCCGTTTCGCGCATTATTTTTGTTGTCCTTGTAACTTGTCCTCTTTATTGCCACCATTCCTTGTATATACTTATACTATTTTACTGCAAGTTTTTCACTTCGTAAGTTACTATTACATGTACATCTCCATTTTATTTATTTAATCTTTTCAAAAGTTTGCATGACGGATTTTTTTCCAATTTCAAAAAATTCTTCAACTTCTGGGGGGCTCTGCCCCCCTGACCCTCCGTTTGCTTCTTGTGTATATAAATTCTCCATGCTTTGCTTCACTCACGGGATATATATAGTTGTTTTCCAATTGGCAAGTGAACTAACCTTTCCATACGCAATATTTTCTTGTGAAAATATTTTGTTCCTGGAAAAAGCAAATTTTTACCCCCCCCCCCCCGGAAAAATTTGGTTACCCCCCCGAAAAATTTTGCAGCGGGCCCCCCCTTTTCAAAATCCTGGATCCGCCACTGGGCATCATACATGGTTTCCCTGGAACTTTGGGTGTGGGGGGCGGAAATCTTGGCCGACCTCCGAAATGTGGTGGGAGTGTCCCCCCCTCCCAGAATTCGGACCTCAGAAATTTCGAAAAATGGCCAAAAAATGCTGTCCTTAACGTTTTAGGCGTTTTGCACCGTTTTAAAGCAATTTTAGGCCAAATTTTTAGAAAAATTTTTCAAAAAAATGACCATTTTTCGACCAAACTTAGCTAACTTTTTGGGTCCAAAAATCGTTGGGGGGGTCCGGGGGGGTAGCCAAAAGTTGGGGGAGGGTAAGTCAAAAAATCTGGGGGGGGGGTAACTTCGGTCGAAGATTTTGGGAGGGGGAGACCCCCCCCTAAGGAAACTATGGCATCATAGGTGTACCAGGGTACAGTTCACATAAACCCCAGTGAGAATTCAGTAAAAATGCAAAATTGTTTGCAATTCCTGAAAATTTGTAAAAACAATAAAAACAAACAACAAACAAAACAAACAAACAAAAACAAAATGGCTATCAATCAGCTAGAAACAGCTACAGATGGTTATTTATAGCAAATAAACTGTAATATATACGCAATTATAAACCATAATCTGGGCTAATTTAGGCATATTTTAGCACAAGTTTGTCGATTTTCAAGCCCTATTTTCGCCTACGAAAACTGCTGACAGAAGCTTTTGAGTACGTTTAATGTACTGTACATCGAAAAAGGAGCATTTTTGGCTAAAAATACAGTTTAGGGGGTGTCCTCCCCCCCCCCCCAAATTTCGGATTTTGGTGGACTCCCAAGAGCCGAATGTGGACCTTCTTAACTATAACTCCCACCCCAACCCAAACCGGTGGTACACCTATATATGGGCCTAGGTGTGGTGGCCATAGGTGTAACGGGGATTTGGGGTGGGGGGGCCCCCTCCCCCGAAATTTTGGGGGGGGCCCTTTTTAGACACCCCCAACCTCCCCCAAAAAATTTTTCAATTTTTATGCCAAAAATCGCATTTTCAGCCATTGCTAATGCCGAAAAACATGAAAGCATTAAGTAATTTTGACATTCGACAGTGTTTTTAAACTCGAAAACTTGATTGCCAACATGTTTCTGAGTCCAGAATAAGGTCAATATTGAGTTAAGAGTCCATAAAACCGTTATAAACGTGTATTTCTCGCGATAATAAACACGTTAAGCCAAAAATTTGGACTTTTTGAAAGATTTTGCAAAATTTACCCTAAAAATACCCAGATTTTGGCCAATTTTCGCGCCTTCGGCAAACCGGGTAGCAAAAATCTGGGGGGGTCGCCAAAATTTGTCATTTTGGTTGGGGGGGGGTTTCCCCCCTAACACATCTATGGGCCTCCCTCCCCCAAATGGACAGGCCAGGAGCATAGGTGTAACGGAGATTTGGGGTGGTGGAGCCCCCCCCCCCCAACTTTTTCTGGGGGCCCCCCTCTGGAGACCCCCCCAATCCTCCGCCACCCCCCCCCAAATTTTTCTATTTTTACGCCAAAAATCACATTTTCAGCCGTTTCTAACTTCAAAAAACATTCAACAATGAAGTAATTTTATCATTAGACAGTAGTTTGCCAACATGTTTCGATGTCCAAAATAAGGTCAATATTGAGTCAGAAAGTCCATAATACAGGTAGAAACGTGTATTTCTCGCAATAATAAACACTTTAAGCCAAAAATTTGGACTTTTTTGAAAATTTTTACGAAATGTACCCTAAAAATACCCAAAATTTGGCCAATTTTCCATTTACCCCCCCCCCCAAGTTGGGGGGGGACGCATAGGTGTACCTTGGGAAAACGCTGGGGGAGGGCGTAGCCGAAATTAGGGAGGGTGGGGTCAGTCGGTTTGAGGTAGGGTGGGGTCCGGAAAAATCGAATCTTGGGGGGGGGCGAAAAAAATTTTTTCGGTCAAAAATTTAGGAAAAATTTGCGAATTCGCTAAAAAACGTTAGTTCCAACCAAAAATCAACAATATTTCTTCGTTTTTGCTCATTTAGCCGGAAAAAACTTAGATTTTTGGCAAAAAATTCGAATTTTTACTAATTTTGAGGCAAAATTCTCAAAATTTTGAGGGTGGGGTCTGGCAAATTTGGTTGGGTGGGGTCTGGGATTTGGCCATTTGGGGGTGGGGTCTTGTCTCCACAATTTCGAGGGTGGGGTCAATATATATATTAGGGATCGACCGGAACTCCAAAAAACCGGAACCGGAACTGGCTTTAAAAAACCGGAACCGGAACCGGAACCAGCTCTTTAACACTACAAAAATCGAAAATTTTTTCTGACGTTTTGGACAATTTTTGCACAATTTTTCGCTTTTTTGTAGTTACATACTAGAACATTGTAATAACGTTTGCATTATATTTACATAGTTATTTCAATGCAGGAACATGAAATTTGCAATTTATTAAGAGATTTTTGTCTTATAGCATAGTTAAACTTTCTCTCATCGCCGTCCCTGGCCCCCCCCCCCCCCCCCCACCCAACCCCCCCTCCCCCCCTTCCAAGGATCCCATCCCCCAAAATTGCCCATCCCTCCAGCGGATGCCAGGGGACACCTGTGGGGATCTCCATTTGATGGGGTCCTTGTCCATCGGATTTCCCACGGAGGCGGTTCCATTGCCCCCCATAGTTAAACTTCACTACGTACATTACAGCTTTAAAATTTAAATTTAAAATTTAAAATTAATTATACACGGTATGAATATGCTATATTTATATTATTCGAGCACATTTTCGATGAATAAACGGCATCTATATTTCTACATTCTATATACGAATTTCGATGAATAATTTAATCGAATGCAAGTTGACTTTTAAAGATGATTTGTATACTGGCAAATAAAATTTAATTTCTTAATTATATATATAGTTAAGCTGAATTTTCAATTAAGCTAAAAATAAGTAGATAGAAACTGATTCCACGAAATTTTTGCGACTTACAGCTTTCGGCAAATTAAGTCAAAAACATGTTTTATATAGCTTATCTGATAATTTCTAGTCATAGTCAAAAAGTTCATTTAACTTTACTAGAGCTCAAGGAAAAGTTGCAGTATTTTCAAAACGCAAAATAAAAATAATAATGGCATTTACATTTTTAGAAAACAAAAGATAGAATTACCATTTTAGTTTACTTTGATTCTCTCTGTACTTCAGACAAAATTAAGATTTTTCTGAAAATTACTGTTCTTGTACAAATTCCGTATTGTAAAATCTAATCTGGTTATGAACTTAGTTAGCATCAGCGATATACAAAATTGGACTTGTTTAGAACATCGGCTTTTAATTCCTTCGCTTGTTATTATATATATCTCAGTGTATATAATTAGTTTGTTATTGGAGTTTTCTGATTAAAATTCAAATGGTTTTTGCATGGTTGAAAAATATATATAAATTTTCATCCATTAAACATATATATATATATATATAAAGCCAAAAGTATTTTTCACAAGTTTCAAAGAAAGTCGAAATGCACAATTTCTCCAACTTGTATTAAACGAAATTTCTTCCTTTTGGCTAGCTTCATCGGGATTTTTAAATTTAAAATGACGTTTCTTCAAAAGATTTTTAAAAACCATTGCTATTTGTTCCATCCATAATTTTTTAGTAATTCGATTGATCTGCGCACTGGATTAATTACGTACTAAACAAGGAGCAATAAACTTACGTAGTCCATATTTAAAGTCTAGTCTCCATTTAAACAATTAAAGCACAACAGCGCACTCTATAAATTTGAAATAGCATAGGTCTACGGTCTAGGTAAGGCTTCAATAATTTCAATTCAGCATTAGGTATCTATACCACTACTTAAATTTAAAAGTTTCGGCGGTCTTGTGCTATCTAATCTGAGTTAAGTAATATTTTTATTTTATAATATATTAATATTCACAATAACGATACATTAGACATTATTATTACAAATTCTATACATTCTAAGTAATGCAATAGCGCCGCAGGCGAAAATTTTTGAATAAATCATATTCTGGTTATAAGAGAATCGCAGTTTTTCAAAAAGTTTTAAAGAAGTTTGATAAAATTTTTGAAAATTTTATTAAAATTTTGCTTTTGATAATAGGCTAAAATTGGTTCCGGTTCCGGTACGTTTTCAAAAACCGGAACCGGAACCGGAACCAAAAAGTACCGGAACCGGAGCCGGAATTCCGGTCGATCCCTAATATATATTTACCAGGCTACACTTACACTTGTACACTTTTTCCCCTGTGAGATCCTCCCACCAGAAGTTCAGACCCCCCTCCATATAGGTGTATTCATAGTTTTCTTTGGGGGGGGTACTCCTTTTCAAAATGTTTGACCAATTTTACCCCCTGCCAGAATTTTTTAGATACCCTCCCCCAACTTTCGGCAATCCCCCCCGAACATCCCTGCGATTTTTTTGACCCAAAAGGTTACTAAATTTGGCCAAAAAATGATCATGCTTTGAAAATTTTTTCTAAACTTTTGACTTAAAATGACTATTAAACGGTGCAAAAAAACGTCTAAAACGTCAAAAACAGGCTTTAGTTTGAAGAAAAAAGGGCAAAATTACCTAAACTTTGCATTTTTTGGCCATTTTTTGAAATTTCTGAGCTCCGAATTTCGGGGGGGGGGTTAGTGAAGATCCCCCATCACATTTCTTGGGTCGACCACCAACCTTCCAAGATTTCCCCCCCCCCCAAAACCAAAGTTCCAGGGAAACTATGGGTGTATATATCTGGCGAAAAGTGGGGATTAGGGTTTAGGAAGAGGGAGAAGGGACGGGTCGGAAAAAGTCTATTTATTTGTGGGGTGCAAGAAAAATTTTCGAATTTGAAATTTTTCAAAAATTTGAATAAAATGGCTAGAAATTAGCTACAAATGAATAAAAATAGTTTTTAGAAGACAATGTCAGTTATCTCTTACGTTTGTTGGATTTTACACAGGAGCATTTTCAGCTGAAAAATTTTAGGTTATACAACTTATAAATACGTACGTGCAGTCTCATGGAAAATTTCTGATTTTTTGGACCCAAATTGGTTCCTCCACCGAAACCCTCCCTCCCAACCCAAACAGGTGGTACATCTTTCCTATGACAATCTGATATAGTGGCAGCTTTTTAATGGCCTGTTTGCATTACTTTTAAGGTCGACTACTTCGTCTTTGTGTTATATATTTAGTATATATATAGTTGCAATGGTTGATCACGAATTTAAGACCTCATTGACTCGGAGAAGATTACGCGTTGAAGATCAGTTCGATTTTGAAGGCTGCAAGGTATATGCCATATTATGGGCATGTTGTATATAATATTGCGTTTCAATTTCAAATATACGTATATGTACGTATGTGAACGATTCTGTTTCGAAGAAGTCTCTCTAGGTTACGTTATTGTTTACAGGGATTTTATCTAGTTTCTCTTTAGTCCGTAGTGTTGCAATCTTGTTTCAAAATATTGTGTTAGTTTTTTATAATTTTTATTTTTTTCGTTCAGGTTGGCCGAGGAACCTATGGGCATGTCTACAAGGCCAGAAGTAAAACGCCGTCAACGGCAATTCAGAAAGAGTATGCCCTGAAAATGATCGAAGGCTCAGGGATCAGCATGTCGGCCTGTCGCGAGATCGCCCTGCTCCGAGAACTGAAGCATCCCAATGTCGTCTCCCTTCATCGAGTCTTTCTGTCGCATAATGACCGAAAGGTTGGTTTGTTTTTTGTGTATTTTTGTTTTGTATTTTTGCCTCTTCCTCAACATCAGATATATATATATATATATATATATATACGTACGTATTTTTGTTAGATTGGTGGGAATTAATGCCCCTTTTTTCAGTTTTTGTACCAGTATACAACGTACGTATATATATACTTTTGTCTATTTGGAGCCGTCACGGGCATTTTGAGCGGGCAGTGCTTTGTGCCACACCCCATCCCAAATTTAGCAGCGTTGTCGGACCTCAGTTTGTTAAATGTTAAATTTAAGTCAGTCTTAACGCTCTTTTAAAGTGGGTTATTAATGTTCTATCCTTGTCTTTTTAATCACCGATCATACGTACAAGCAACTCACTTGGGCCAAGTTTATAGATTGGCCTTTTGGTGCGGTTCAACTCAAATTAAGCGAACATGAGACCGACTCAACAGTATATCTATGTACCAAAACGCTGATTGTTATGTTAAAGAACTTTGACAATTTGAAAAATTGGTAAAACGTGCAAGTTTTTGGGTTATGCTGGAAGATCGGAATTTATGCGAATGCTCCGGGAAATGGTGAAAGAGAGGCCATGGAATACAGGAAGTTTACAGGAAAGTGATCTTTTTTGAATAAAGTATATACGTATATATATATATATATGTGCTCTCTTCTGGGCTTATTCTAGGAGATTTTTCTTGGGGGGCTCTTTGAGGGGCCCTCGAGGGGCGAGCATTTACCAAATTTTTTTAAAAACATGCTAAAAATTGCGCTATTTTTGTAGTAATCGCCAAAAAAGTTCGCTTTTAGTGCAAAAATAAGCAGATTTAGTGTTAAAATACGCAAAAATCGAGTACGAATCTCCGGCGAAGCCGGAAAATTTTTGAATTTGGCCTTCTGAGCAATATTTTCAGGGCAAAAGTTGGTTCCAAAAGGGACATCCACGTTTTCGGGGGGGGGGAATTTTGAATTTTGGGGGAAGGTCGTTTATGGGGAGGGGGCCCCCAGCCACCACCCACCCCAGTAGATTTATGTATTTGATTTTATATCTACCTGTTCCTTTTTCAGGTTTGGCTGTTGTTCGAGTACGCTGAACACGATTTGTGGCACATCATCAAATTTCATCGCCAGGCCAAGGCATCAAGAACGGCTGTGATGGTACCCAAAGGGATGGTAAAGTCATTGCTTTATCAGATTCTGGCTGGAATTCATTATCTTCATTGGAATTGGGTTCTCCATAGGTAAATACACATCCGTATATCATAGGGGTCGCGGCAGCGACCCCTATAATATGTGTCAAAGGTCCCTGGAGACACCGTAAAATAAGCTGCGCAGAGGCTGTGCAAAATCCTGCGCAGATTTCATGCGCAAATTGTAGCGCAAATTGTAGAGCACATCGAGTTTAGTATGTGTGCGAAGTTTCAGCTCCGTTTCACTTTCCGTTAAAAAGTTGCGCCCCGGACCGGTTATGGCGGCGATGTTTTTTTTCGGTTTCTCCTATTTAATGGTCGTATTGTCCTGAATTTCCGCCTCTTTTACGTAATCTGCAGCGGAGGCCGGACCTAAAGGGGTATAGGGTCTGGTAGTACCCCATGCGCCATTTAAGAATCGCTACTTTTTTTGCGCCACAGGGCTGTGGTGGGGTGGGATGGGGACTTAGGCGATTTTGGGTCATAAATAAAATTTTTCAAAATTGGTCAAATTTGGTACCAATTGAAAGCCCGCATCGAACTGAGCAACTTTTGTCATAGAAGTGCGTACCTAAAGTGGCTGTAGAGGGCTGTGGTGGGATGGAGTGGGGACTTAGGCGATTTTGGGTCAAAAATTAAAATTTTCAAAAGTGGTCAAATTTCGAGTCAAATGAAGGCCCGCATCGAACTGAACAACTTTCGCCATAGAACCACCCACCCAAACTTGCTGTGTCGGATTTATATACTTGCTTTCTCAACCGGGATTTAAACGACAGACATAGGCCCAACACACATATTATCCCCTTTTGTGCGGAGCATTTTTGTTACTTGTATATATGTGTACATGTGCTTTCGTATTGTACGTACCACAGTACAACAGTTCGTAATATGATCTTTTGTCTTGTTTGCGAGGTTCCCCGTTCCCCTTCCTTTTGATCTGGGACGTTCTAAGTTTACATACTTTAGGCGAACAAAAGAAGGGTGAGGTTGAGCCACCTCCACTCGTGGGAGAGGAGCAGCGTATTTTTACCGGGGGGTCCTCCAGAAATTGACGTCCACCCCTGAAAATGCCCTCCCCCCAAAATCGCCCCCTCCCGGGATTTTTGCTTCCCCCACCCGGAGTTTTTGGTGGCTTAAATTTTTGTCTTTTTGCCAAAAGTAGACAAATTTTCAAAATTTTCTGGCTTCGCCGGAGATTTTTCGTAAAATGGCTGTTTTTAGATTAAGTCCTGACATTTTGAGACCTTTTTGCCTTTCTATATACATGTAAAATTACCAAGTTTTAGCTCATTTTGTTTTCGTAGGCAGGTTGTACACAAGCAAACACTAGCCTGTAGTAAAATACGTATGAGTTCCTTAGTGAGGTTTGTAAATTGAGGAAAACAAGTTGGGCCTGTCCTACAACGAGGCTCATATTGTCGTCACAATTCGTGGGGGTGAGACTCCCCCAGACCGACAGAAACGGTGGATTGACCAAATCAGCGCGATTTAACCAAACATTTCATTTTTTAGCAAATTCTAGCAATTTTTTCAAGTAATTTCGTAAAAATCGCTGGTAGACTCCTCTTAAAATTTTGGAATTTTTAAGGGTAGACACCCTCGTCGGGGTCGGGGTAGACTCCCCCCTTGATTCTGGTCTCGTGTTAATGTATGCCCGACCGCCACAATTCTAAAAATCCCTGAAACTGTTGAACCAATAATATGGTGTTTATGTGTACATGATGATACATATTTTAGAGATCTAAAGCCGGCCAATATCCTGGTGATGGGCGAGGGAGCGGAGCGGGGTCGCGTCAAGATTGCTGATATGGGCTTCGCTCGCCTGTTCAACAACCCCCTGAAACCGCTGGCTGACCTGGATCCCGTGGTGGTCACCTTTTGGTATCGATCAATTGAACTGTTGTTGGGTACGTGCGTGCCTACGTGTGCTATTTGTGTGGTGTACCTGCTTTGTGGCGTTAGTCGGAAACTTGAGTGCAGGGTATGCAATATTGGGTACCAGTAGTTTTCCTCGGTTTCAGTGAAGCCTTCGTGGCCCTTTACCTCGACTGCCAGTCAAAGGGGCCAGCCAACTCATACTACTTGTGTCTACTTTCGAATTGAATTTCTAATTTCGAATCGAATCGGATACGTATATATGTCTGCCTTGGGCTTATCACTTTTAGGAGAATCTCGTTCTGAGGTGACCAGGAAAAGGCAGGGTATTTTTCGTTGCGAGGGTGGGTGGCTTTGTTGTGGCTTTCTTTCTACAACACCCTCATGCCTAGATTTTTTCGGCCCGCTCTGACTCAACCTCTCCATCTCTAAAAAAACCCTGACGCCTGCCATTTGTCTGAACCGCAGTATTTTCTGGCTACATTGCTACACTTAAGGTGCCTTCATGCTGGCAAACGCAGGTGTACGCGCGTCGACGCGCGCCTACGTACTTGCGTCTACATATATACGTCAATATCATTTTGCGCGCATTAACGCGCGTTGACGTGCGTCGATGCGCGTAAACTGGCATGTAACAAACAGGCGCGTCGACGCTTCCAGTGGTAGCATAGGACGACGTGATGCTACATTTGGAAGCGTCTACGCGCGTCGACGCCTCCAACTGTAACATGACAGTGTGGCGCGTTGACGCGCGTCTAGAGGCCACTGGGACTACAAAAATCACCATCAGGCTTGCCTCGGTACTACCTATACTATAAGAGGTTTGAGCGAAACTTTTTTACCAAGCACACTTTTAGTAAACGAGTTTGATATTGCCGGTGTGACGCATTGCAGGCATGGCATTTTCTCTATTTTTTCTTTTGTGTATATTTATATTTAATCTGTTTTCAGGCGCTCGTCACTATACCAAAGCCATTGATATCTGGGCAATCGGTTGCATCTTTGCAGAGTTGCTCACCTCTGAGCCCATCTTTCACTGTCGCCAGGAGGACATTAAGACCAGTAATCCCTATCATCAGGATCAGTTGGATAAGTACGTAGGCTGTGGCAGTTTTATCAGAACTACCGATACGTATAATGCTCATTTTTGGCTTCACTCAAAATGTTTGCTTTTATCGAGAACGACTTACGTACATCTCCTGAGCAGTTTGTGAAGACTTGCTTCTGTGAGATAATTTTCTTATGGCAAGATTTTGGGTGTGCGCACTCTTAGAAATGTTCCAGTAGAAACTACCGGAATCACATTTGTAGATGATCAATACAAAAGCTTTTGTAGAAAATACAGGTTACTCTTATAATTTCTACAGGTCATCCTTGGTAGTATTTACCGAATATACTTTGGTAGAATGGATTACAAGTTAGACTAGTATTCAATACAAATGAAACCTATAGTTTTCATTGATTTACAGGTTTACTCTACAGGAAAGTACCTCGATACGCTGATAACGCAAACTGAGTATATGAGCGCGACAGTAGTCATAATTTTTGAAGACTGAAATTTTTTCAATATTTTCAAGTTTTCAGTCTTTCAACATCCCGTGGGTGAATTTTTATAACGGCCGCTCCCTGCCGAAAATATTTTGGGGAGCGGCGCCCACCGCACCTGCCCCCCCCCCTTTTCATTAACAGGTCGCTCCAGTAAAATCAACAGGTTTTGTTTTGTAAAAACTACAGGTTTCTTTAGTATTTTCTACAGGAAATTCCTGTACTGTTCACTATTCGAGAAGCCGGTGAAAATACAAAAGTTAGTTTTGTGGAAAATACAGGAAGCTCCGCTAGTGACTGACCGCATAGGAGCAGTTTTGTAGAAAACTACAAGAATTCCTGCAGTTTCTACAGGAGTAGTTTTAAGAGTGAGGGAAGCGTTTTTATACACTTTCTATTCCAGTTAGCATTCTGAATTGGTAGCTGTTTTTTAGTTTGTGTTGTTGGCAGTTGCCTACACAATAATTATTATTTGTCGCGAAATATCTAAATATTGGTAGGAAATGCAGTTCTTCATTTTCTTTTCCGCGTTTTTTTCTGTAGAATTTTCCAAGTGATGGGTTTCCCGTCGGAGAAGGACTGGGAAGATCTGCGGAAGATGCCGGAGCACGCCAAACTGATGACTGACTTCAAGAAGGCCACCTATACCAACTGCTCTCTACAGAAGTAAACATAGGCCCTATTTATTTGAAGATTAAACGGATTAGATTAAAATTAATCCGCATTAAAGAAACAGTACCTCGGATTAAACAGATTAAAATTTAATCCAACTAGTTTAACGAGTTAAACGGATTAAATTTAATCCTATTTCTTTAATGCACCTATATAGGATTAAAATCTTAATATAATCCTGTTTCTTTATTCACACTTCGGATTAAAAAATCAACGAGTTAATTTTAATCCGACCTGCTTAAGATTAATGCTTGCTTTGCTGCCTGCTTGCTTTCTTTAAAGATTAATTTTAATCCGCATCCCCATTTTCAACTAGTTTTTAATCCTCATATAACTACGCGGATTAAACGGATTAAAAGTTGGCGGACTAAAAATTTTAATAGCTGTTTCTCTAGTGGCGGATTAAATGGATTAAAATCAACTCGTTTAATCCGCGCATTAAAGAAACAGCAATTAAACTTTTAATCCGGCTGATTTTTAAACCGTTTAATCCGACCATTTTAATCTTTAAAGAAATAGGCCCGTGGAAATGAATATTGTATGCAATACGTAAATAGATAAATCTAACCTGGAGATCTAAGATTTCCCCAAAATTTTTAGATACATGGACAAGTATAAGATTTCATCGGATTCCAAGGCATTCAAGCTTCTACAGCGCCTGCTTACCATGGACCCTGTGAAACGAATTACGGCACAAGAGGCGTTGGATGATCCCTACTTTAAGGTTAATACCAGTAACGTAACTAATTCATTAAATGCTTTGATTGCCGTTAGCTAATTGGGCTGAGTCTGTATGGGTCAGTAATTTTTGGCTATTTTAGATGTTAGTTTCGTCTTCCTCAATTTTCACTTTTTTGTTCACATTCTGCGAAAAAATCGCCTAGTTTACCCATTATATATAGGTTGATACATATGTTATCTCGGAGCTTTCCAAAAGGGAATTAGGTTAGAGCCCTTTCAAAAGATTTCGCTTAAGGTGCTGGTTTCCGTTCGGGTATTGTTGACTCTATTAATCCTTTTCGTAAATAGCTAAAACTTGCTAAATAACGTATTTCCGTGTTCTTTAACATTTTGGGACCTGTCCAGGATTTTTAGGCCAAAAGATAAGAAAGTTTTGGTTTTTGGCCTTCTCAACCGTTGAGTGATACTGAGCAAAATCCCAAAAAACGTCCCTCGGCCCATATGTCCTCTGTATGATAGCGCATAAAGAAATTTTGTCTGGTTCCGCCGTTTTGAAAAATCAATGTTCAAAAATTTTTGGTCTATATTCAACCGTTATGTCAGAAAATGTTTGCTAATTTTTTTAATAATTTTGCTAGTTTCGTAAGCTCATATGAATGTCCTGATTAACGACGTATATAAGGCTCTTTCCAACTCCCAAAATTGCGAAAGTTATAGCGTTTTAAAAAATCGGTTTGGACCGGTTCGCAGAAACGTGCTAAAACTTTCCACAGAACTTTTGACGAGGAGCACCGTTATATTGACAAAAAATTTCAGTTTCTCAAAACCTAAGATAGTCGAATTTTTAATCATTTCAAATACCCACCTGTATACATTGAGTTTGTTGCAGCAAACCTGAGCTTTTGTAGAAATTTCATTTTGTGAATATTGCGGTTTTCTACAAAAAATATTTTATTTTGGGCATCGATTTTAGAAAAATCAATTTAACAAATTCTTGTCGTTTTCAGTAATACTAATATAAAAATTTGTACTGGGAGGGATATTTTCCTTGATTTGCGGTAAATTAGCTACAAAGTTGCTGAATTCGTATTGTGGTTAATGATGGGCACCGGATATTGCCCTTTTTAGTATGCGTGAACACAAAAGCACCCTTTCTAACCTTCTATGTAACATTTGATGTTCGTATGATCCGATTTTACTTTATCTTGCACTACAGAAATGGTCAACGTAGACTAGCTATATTATGATAAACCGCGTGCAACTTTTGATAGAAACCACTTACAGAAGCGATAATACACATCGTTAGCTATTTTTCTAATCTTTCAAGTACATTCTGATTTATCATGAAGCTCCAGATAAAATTTCCATTTTAACCCATGATGGTAACTATCCAATCACGTGAACTCCGCTGCTGAAATTTTGTCAGGAAATGGCCCACCAACCAAAGTAGACTCATTTAGGATTTCTTTAAATTTGAACAATCTGTCCAGATGTCTGGGTCTATTTTACTGGGGGGGGCACCCCCCCCCCCCCACTTTTTGGGTCCCCCCACTCGAGCACCTCCCCCTCCCCACTCGGCCCCACCCCCACTTTTTTGGGCTTCCCCCCCACTAACCCTAAGGTGCCCAGAAATCGCCAAATTTTTAGGATTTTAGGTCAAAATTTTCAAAATTTTTCCGGCTTCGCCGAAAATTTTTGATCAAAAATCGCCTTTTTTGGTGCTAAAACCTGATTTTTGAGCACTTTTAAGCATATTTATAGCAGTGTATGTGGAAAACAGGCTATTTATACAGCATTTTTTGCATTTTTGGGCCATTTTATCCCACTCCCACTTTTCGACCTCCTCCCCACTAGTGGGGGGGCGTCCCCCCCCACTTATTTTTGCCTAAAATAAACCCAGAATGTTGCATCTAAACCCCGACAATGGAAGGGCTTTCTTAACTTAGCTTAATTCTTAATTCTTTGCTTATTTCAGGAGGACCCTCGTCCAACACCGGACGTCTTCAACAACTGTCCCATTCCCTATCCCAAACGAGAATTTCTCAGTGATGATACAGACGATGATCACAAATCGGATGCCAGCAAAAAACAACAACAGCAGCAGCAACAACAACAACAGCAACAACAGCAACATCAACAGCACCAACAACAGCAACAACAGCAGCAGCAAGTTGTCTCTGTCTCCGAGGTTGGAGCGTCCAGCAGCACCGCACAGGGTGGTCACTCTCTCAGTGCTGTCATGACCTCAGTGGACATTGACTGTCAGCTGGGAGCGGCCAGTGGTGGTCCGGTCAACAAGAAGATGCGAATGGGCGGTCGTAATCCCATGGACGCTGGGGGTTACGGGAGTGCTGGAATGGGCGGTGGACCCCCACCCCAACCCGGTGGGATGGGCATGGGTGGGAGTAATCCCAATATCCCACCGCAGACTGTAGCCTATGCTGGGATGAATGTTCATCAGCAGATGACGAACATGGGTCCGCCCATGCACCCCTCCCACTCGCAGTATCAGGGTCCCTTTTAGCAGATTGATCTTTGTGTTTTTTTTAAATTTGTAATGTAAAAAATTTATGTGATATATATGGGGTACGGAAGGAAGCGACTTTGCCAAAGACACTCTAAAGCTGTATTGTTGAGTATAAGCATTATCTTTTGTTTCAGTCACTATGCTTTAGTGCGGTTTTAAGATCAGATCTCAAGTCTGGTTACAAAACTACTGGCGTTTGCTTGTCTGTGTGAAATTTGAGCCTTTTTTTCTGAACTAGGATGCTTGCTGTCTGAGTGTGTCCTAATTTTTCAGTTGTCAGTGTGTTATGCTAATGGCTTTTGCATGTACCTCATACATGGTTTCATTTGTAAATGCATATTTATGAAACTAAAACCCCTGTACTTCGACTCTTTCCAGTTGCGATAAATTTCTAAAAACAATCTAGGTTATTTCCTATCTCAATCCATTATTTTTTTAGTACAGTGTGTCGATTGTATGTTTGGATACTTCCAGTACTTATTTTGTTTCTTTGATTTCTATAACTGATCGTGCAACTTGGAGTGTGTGTATTTACTGGATTCTGTCTTTGTATATAAGTGTACTTGCCTATTTATTTATTTCTGTTTGTGTAATGCTTTGAGCCTGAATTAAAAGAACGACTTGTAGATAGGTCAATTATTTATTTAGATATATTGTTTAAGGCACAACGTTGGACACATTTAGGACATTGTTTACTATGATTTAGGACGTTGTGAAGCTATGAGATGTGTTAGCCATGTCATAGGGAAGCAGTATCGCTTTAGCGCTCTATAATTGCAATACTAGTATAGAATATTTCTTATAAATGGAAAATAATGAGCTAGAAAATAAACGTAAATCATTTTCGAACTCCCAACACCATTGTGTTCACCAGTCACCCATTTTCTCGGTGCGAAGCCCCCAGCAATTCTGGTTACCTCCCCAAAACTGGCTTTCTGCTCCGGTGCATCTCTGGTTTTAAGCAAGCTCGATAACTTGATAAGAAGTCCAAAATAAGGTCAGTATTCAATCTGAAGTTGTAGTTACATACACGTATATGTTTGTCGCAAAAATAGGCGTTGACTTTAAGTGGTGATTCCTTTTGGGCACATATTGTTGGTTGACGGAAAGTTGGGAAAATAGGCAAAATCCAGGTAGCGCAGACATTTCAGCTATTTTCTTTATAACGAAGAGCGGTTTCAGAATAATTAAAAACAGCTATTTGATAGAGGAATCGACAAATACAGTAAAATAATTTCCGAGAACTAATGCGGCATCTCTCCGTACGCACAAAGAAAATGTGAATTTTCAACATCGCAATCAGATTGTTTTGAACACGGATTTCTCTCAGCTCATGCAACCGATTAGAAAACGGTTAAACAAACGCATTTTTGGAACCATTGCCGAGGACTATTTTCCACGGTTTCGCGTTTTGTTTCTCTGTTCCAGAGAAATAAGCGTCCAAACTTAAAAATTTTGAAGAAAATGAGACAAATTTACATTTTTCTCAAAATCATGAGCTTACTTGAATATTGGACAAATTCAACAAAAATAGTCCTCGGGAAAAAACTGTTTTTTGGGTCATAAAATGACCATTTCCGAGGAAATCAGTTTTTTCAAAATAACTGCCACATGGTAAGGTCAAAGTTGGCTTATTTATACTCAGTCGATGCAGCGTCCAAATGCCCATTTTATGAATGTCTATTAGGCGGACTTTTCTGCTTTAAGCTAGAGATTTAGCCGAAAAACCATTTTGGCAAAACTGCGATTATTTAGATTTAGCCGAAAAACCATTTTGGCAAAACTGCGATTATTTAGTTTCGAACATCGATTTCTCAAAAAGTACTCGACGGATTCCAGAGATTTTTAGCACAATTGAAATTCTACAAATAAACGAAAAGCGGCTCAATCATAATTTTGCTCGGCTCAATCACAGAACGACCTAAGGAGTTTGGCTCAATCGGTTCTGGCATTGGCTCATTCAGTGGGAGTGCCAGGTGTACATACGTCTCTGTTACTGAAATTTTGTCGAAACATGCCCCGCCATCCAAAGTAGTTTCAGTTGGGAGTTCACTAAAATTGAGCAATCGGTCCAAATCTTACATCTATAATCCCGATAATGTATTAAGCGCCACCTTAAGGTGGTAGTACTAGTACCGGGATTTTCTACGTAATTTTTCCATGGATGAAGCAATCTTGACAAAACATTGGGTAAAGCAAGACTGGTTGGCAAGCTATCATTGCGCAAAATCTTGGTGTCAGAGAGTGCATAATTGGCTAGCACCATAGTGGCTTTGCGCTTGCACAAATAATGAAAATTTTATTTAAGCTTTGTATAGTAAATTTTACTCTACCATGTGAATGAGCAGAAAAAGCGATTTGAAATGAAGCGCATATCTCTTCTGTACGTGGTTTTATCAAAAGTTACAGATGATTTAACATATGGCGGATTTACGTAGACCGTTTGCACAAGCAATGTAATGTAAGATCAGTTTATACAAAAATTAAATCTATTGGGTTTTAGAGGTTGTCATTGTGTTGCTAATGTGTATTATTTAACAAAAACACTATGCAGCTGATTGAAAGCGTAGAGAATTTCTAAAAACCAAAGCAAACAATGAAAAGTTGCGATTGCTTTGTTTTTGATTTTCTCGTCACTGCTTCAACCAAACTTGACCAAATTTTCCAAATATGTTTCACAACTGCATACGCTCAGGCCGTTTTCTTTGTTTTTGGAAAAACGCAGCAGTAAGCAAGATAAAGAATTTACAATATTTCAAAATAAGCTAAAAATTGAAAAATGCACTTTTACGAAAAACTAAAAAACGGCTTGAGCGTATAAATTAATAAAGCTTGCATGGAAAATTTCAAACAATTGCATAAAGGAATGAAGTAGATATTTAAATTCAAATCTTTTAATACATTAAGGTGGTAGTACCACTACAGGGGCGAATTTTGAACAGATACTGTGAACTTAAAGCTTAAGCAATCAGCTTGAAATTTGGAACATAATTATCCTTTATCATGTTCTGCATCAAATGAGCTTGCCTGCTAGAGTTGTTGGCCGGCCGAGGAAAACCCGGCCGGCCCACTATGCCGACAATCCGGCCGGCCGGCTGGCCGGCTGGCCGGGCCGGCGGCCGGCCGGTTCCGGCCGGCTAGCCGGCCGGCCGCCGGCCAACACCCGGCCAGCCGGCCGGCCGGTTCAGAAGCAGCCGGCCGGCCGCCCGGCCGTTCTTCAGAAAAAGGATATTACTTGATTCTATCTGTTATACATAACCAGAAGTAACTGTATGCATCAATCAATGCTAAATATTTTGTAAAATACACGAAAAATAGGACAAAACTGGTACCGGCCGGCCGGTTTGCATCACCCGGCCAGCCGGCCGGCCGGAAACGGCCGGCCGGGTTCACAAGCTCGGCCGGCCGGGTCCGGCCGGCCGAGTCAAAAAACCGGCCGGGCAACAACACTATTGCCTGCTACGTTGTGGGGGCTGGATTGCTGTCTACACAAGAGGAAACGTATTAAAAGCTTTGAATTTGAATATCTCCTACATTAATTTATGAATTTGCTTGAAATTTTACATGCAAGCTTTATTAATTTATACGCTCAGGACGTTTTTTAGTTATTCGTAAAAGTACATTTTCGATTTTTTAGCTTGTTTTGAAATATTTTAAATTCTATATCTTGCCTACTGCGTTTTTCCAAAAACAAAGAAAACGGCCTAAGCGAATGCAGACAAAGAACTTATCTGCAAAATTTGGTCAATTTTGGTTGAAGCAGTGAAATCAAAAACAAAAAATTTGCAACTTTTCATTGCTCGCTTTGGTTTTTGGAAATCGCTATGCTTTCAATCAGCTGCATAGTATTTTTTGTTAAATAATGCATATAAGTACCGTATTCTCGCGCTTAAGAGAACATGTTCTCTTAAGATGGTCATTCCTTTTGGAGACATCAACCCTCAACTATGCAACCCTCTAGCTTGCATAGTAAATGCTCCACAATCGCTGGAAAAATTTGGTCATGTTTTTGCGAAAACTACATTTTTTATGATAGCAGCGTACGGCATAAGCAGTTAGAAGATTACAATGCCACGAATAATCGGCCTCGATGAGACCTTCAAATTGACTTTTTAGCTTAATTTTACGGCTTGCGTAGTTCAAGAAATGTTGGATTATTTGATTTCTGCAAAAATGAAAAGTTTTGACGCCAAAACAAGAAAATCGGCTATATCTCACGGTAGAGAAAAGCTAGAAACTTGCATTAAAAAGCAAAAATGTGAATCTCAATGAGATCTCTCGAATGAATATGGTCATAGCTATGCAGCTACTGTCTAAATGTCAAAAGTCGGCAAAAACCGCCCTGCCCGGAAACGTCAAAGTTTTGAAGAGGGATTGCGCGAAGGGTGTTAGAACACTAAAATAACGTATTTCGGAAAGTTTCAACAAATTTCATCTTGATTTGAACCGTCAACCAATAATACAATGTGTCCAAAGGGAATCACCACCTTAAGGTGGTGGTATCCTTTTGTGCAGTGCCTTTGTGGTGATTTTTTTGAAACGCTATTACTTTCGCAATTTTGGGAGTTGCAAACAGCTTTATACATCGTTTTAAAGCTTATTATCTGTACATTCACATGAGCTTACAGAACTGGCAAAATTAGCAAAAAAATAGCAGAAAGTTTCTGACAAGCTGACATCTAACAGGATGAATATAGACCAAAAGTTTTTGAACATCGATTTCTCAAAACTGAAGAATCGGCCAAAAGTTCTTTTTGTGCCACGATATGAAGGACATATGGGCCGAGGGACGTTTTTTGATTTGGCTCAGCAGGTCTTAACGGTCGAGAAAATCGGCCAAATGCACAGTAACACGAAATTTCTCAACTTCGCATTGAGTTTTCTTGCAACTCAATATGTTTTAGCCCAAACCAAGAAAAACGACCCTCCGCAGAAGTGCGAATTTCGATTCTGCCGAAAATCTCCGGAATCCGCCGAGTAGTTTTTGAGAAATCGATGTTTGAAATAAAATAATCGCAGTTTTGCCAAAGTGGTTTTTCGCCCAAATCTCTAGCTGAAAGCAATAAAGTCCGGCTAATAGGCATTCATAAAATGTGCATTTATACGATGTATCGATTGAGTATAACTAAGCCAATTTTGTCCTTAACGTGTGGCAGTAATTTTGAAAAAACTGATTTCCTCGAAAATGCCATTTTTTGACCCTAAAAACAGTTTATTGTTTACACTGACTTAACCGCTGGAGATAGCTCAAAGGTTATAAGAGCAAAAATGTTCATTTTCAAATCCTCTTTCCGGCCATACCAACTAATCCCGTGTCTTCTCTACCTACTGGGAGCTTAAGGCCAAAAACCAAAACTTTCTTATCTTTTGGCCTAAGAATACGGAACTGGTCCTAAAATGTTAAAGAGCACGGAAATAGGTTATTTCATGAGTTTTAGCCCTTTGTGTAAAGGATTAAAGCCGTAGGAGTCAAAAATACCCGAAAGGAAACCAGCACCTTAAGGGAAGGTTTGACTTTACTACACTGGCATATGAAGAAAAAACTGAACAAATCTGAGCAGACGAAATAGTCTGAGCCGGGTAGAGTTTCGTCAAACTTTCCATGATGTTGTGAGAATTAGAAAGCAATGCCGACACTTTTGGATCAGAATTAGAAATACAAGTGGGGATAGAATTTTCTCCAGATGTGGACGGATTTACTGCGGGTTGGGAGCCCTGGAGGTCGCACCGCCCGCAATCTGAAAATTCTGACCGTTCCCATTGATTGGTACAATATATGAAACATTAGGTTGCGCCTGTTGGTACTGCTCATAGGACATAATTTGAAATGCTTGCCCACTAGAATCCATAAGGATATTCGCACGAGCATTCTGCGGTTGCTGCTGTGAGCTTCCTCTACCGCGCCGGTTGCCTCGAAAGTTATTATTATTTCGATTCCAATTATTATTATTGCTGTTATTGCCTCGCGAATTCTGATTCCAACCCTGATTGTTATAATTGCCTCGAAAATTACCTCTATTATTACCTCCACGCCCGCGGCCACGCTGAAAGTTAGAATTACCACGCCGCATAGCACAATTCGCAGAAATATGACCTAGATTTCCACACCTATAGCATGTCACATTGGTATAATCACGTGGGGTTTGCTGCGCTTGCTGACCAGATGCCTGCTGCTGTGTTGGGACATTTTGCGCTGACGCTGCTTGAGGAGTTTGCGCCGCTGCTACCGTCGGAGTGGACACGCTGTTAACCTCCTTAATTTGAGACTCCGTTTTCGCCGACTTAGCTTCTTCCAAATTAAGTTCCAATTGCGCGTTTTTGAGTTTCAAATCAAAAAGTTGTTCTTGCAGCTTTGAAAGAGCATCATCCCGTTCAGTATTAACACTGGAAGAGGCACTGCACACCTTAGCTTTCGTTTTTGTTTCCTTCTTAGAAGTGGAAGGGGAGGTCGACGTTTCTGGTAGCTGTTCCTCCTCCAACCGCGAAAGCTGAACCACTATTTTGCGCAACTTCTCCATATTCTGACCCCAGCATTCCAGATCAGCTAACAATGACACACCCAGTGTTTTAAGGTCTGATTTAAGGCCTTTCCTCAGCTGTTCAAAGATATTCACCGCTCGACCGTTTTCTGTCTCATTTGGGAATGCCTTCCGGGCAAGAATTTCCAAATCCGCCGCAAAATCCTGCACTTTTTCATCTTCCTTCTGTATACGTACATAGAAATTCCGAGAATGTTCAGCCGCAGTTCTAGTGACTGGCTCATACAGAAGTTTCAAAAGCTTCACCAATTCTTCGTACGTATCAGGCAAACCCAAAGAAGAAAGACGGTGGAGGACGGTTTCGCCGATTTTCGCTAAAAGCAGGGACCGTTTCTTTTCCTCTGCAATGCCGTGAGCCTGAATAATTGCCTCAAAACTAGTGATCCATTGCTCTGGCGTTAGTGCAGTCTCTCGTCCATTGTAGGGACTTAGGCTCTTAAAAAGCGCAATATAGGTTTTAATATCGGCCATATTTCGCGCGTGACGTAAGGCTTGAGCTCTAGTTACGACCGGAATGTTTCGAATCTGATCACCTAATTCCTCTAATTGATCAAAAATTAGTTGAAAACCTTCCCTATGCCGCCTTATAATTGCCGGTGTGCGCGGATTTTCTTCCGAAATGATGCGCAAAAATTGGGAAAAAACCAAGTCAAATATAAAGAAAATATTCCCAAATCGTCACAAATTATACGTATGTAAATTCTACACCGTTCGTTTAGGTAGTAGAATGATTGCGAGCAAAAATAAGGGCAAATTAGACCAAAATTGTCAAAAATTAACAGAAAAACACAATACGTACGTACAGAAAAATGAAAAATTCGACCAAACCTAGGAAAAACTACACCAAATCGTAACGGTTTACGCACTAAATTGATCTACGACCGTGCTTTTAGTCGTAGATAAGCCAGAAGCCAAAAAGAATCAATTCCAGACAAGAAAAACACACTGAAAAGGGCGAAAAA
>JASAND010022807.1:0-29165 GCA_030248195.1 Trissonchulus latispiculum | reverse complement strand
CGCTCTTCAAGATAGGCTATTAAAATCCTATATAGCTCAACAGGTAACACTAACACTAATAATTAAATACCAATACTAATACTAATACTAATATACTCAGCTACTCTCTTAAAGTGTCTTCTATTTTGTTTCCTTTCCTGTTTTGTAAGTATATAATTGTACTCAACGTCTTCAGTTTATTTTATGACTATATATATATACCGGCTTATATATATACGGGCATTTACAAATTTTATTTTGCTTTCATAACCTATATATATATATATATTATATATATAAATGGGCAATGTAAGTTTGATAATCGGCGGCTTCTGAAAGTGTTCTGGAATAAATCGTGGAAGTGAAAAATTCTGAAAAGCATCCAATTCCCGTTTTGGTTTTCCACTGATCGATTATACTAACTCAATAACTCATCTCATCTTAACTAATCTTTTTAAACATTTGAATTGCTGAATTTTCCACAATTTCAAAAAATTCTTCAACTTCTGGGGGGCTCCGCCCCCCAGACCCTCCCCCGTTTCGCACTTTATGTTTGTTGCCCTTGTAACTTGTCCTCTTTATTGCCACCATTCCTTGTATATACTTATACTATTTTACTGCAAGTTTTCCACTTCGTATGTTACTATAAATTATATATATTTATACATGTACATCTCCATTTTATTTATGTAATCTTTTCAAAAGTTTGCATGACGGATTTTTTTCCAATTTCAAAAAATTCTTCAACTTCTGGGGGGCTCTGCCCCCGTGTGCTTCTTGTGTAAATTCTCCATGCTTTGCTTCACTCACGGATATAGTTGTTTTCCAATTGGCAAGTGAACTAGCCTTTCCATACACAATATTAATTTTGTTGTCAAAATATTTTGTCCCTGGAAAAAGCAAATTTTTACCCCCCCCCCCGGCAAAAGATGGGTACCCCCCCCCACAAAAAAATTTTTCAGCGGGCCCCCTCTTTCAAAATCCTGATCCGCCACTGGAATGTTCCTGCATAAGCACAATGAGCATAGGTGCCGTGAAAATGTATGTTACAGAGAAGTGTTTGGGTCTTGGGGAATGGGAGGGATTCCCACAAAAAGAAGAAAGTTCCGCGACCCCCCCCCCCCCCCAGATTTAGGAGGTCTTATTTTGGGGGGGCACCCACTGTTTTGGGGGAAGGGAAGGGTTTTTATGGGGGGCACCCTCGCCCCACCCCAGTAGAATAAGCCCAGCCATTGGTGTGTTAGGGGGGGACACCTCCCCCCAAATGGAGGGGTCGCCAACCCTCCCCCCGCAAAAATTTGTGCTACCCCTCCCCCAAATCGGCCTTCAGCCGACCCCCCCCTTAAAATTGTTCAACCCCCTACCTAGATTTTTGAGAATTTTTAGCCAAAATTGGAAATTTTCCAAAGAAATTAGCGAAAAATTGCTAAAACTAGCTTAATTACCTTAAACATCGCTAAAAATATATAGCTGAAATTTGAGAAACGTTTTGTTTTTTCACGAAAAACCAATTTTCTCCGACCCCCCCTCGAAAATTTTTCTTTTTTTACCCCTCCCCCCAAAATCGTCTTTTCTCGACCCCCTCTCCCTTTTTTGTCAGGCCCCCCACCCTACTTTCTTTTCAAACCCCCGCCCCCACTTTTTTCGCCAGCCACACCTATGAGCCCAGCAGCCCCTCACAGTATCTGACCTCGATTGCTCTCCCCCACCCCAGCCCAGTGGCGGATCCAGGGAAGTGGCCCGGGGCCCCCCTTTGCGATTTGGGCCCCCTCCTTTGACATTCCGGGCCCCCATAGAAAATTTTTTCAGCTGTTTATATGCATATTTTGAGTGAAAATTAAGCATAATTTTAATCAATTTCACACATTTTTAAAAAATTTTCTCAATTTACAGCTATTTTTAACGATTTTTAGCTTAATTAAGCGAATTCTAGCAATTTTTCGCTAATTTTTGGAATTTTTAGAAAAATTTCGAATTTTTAACGAAAAATTTCCAAAAATTTAGGGAGGGGGTTTGAAAAGTTTTAGGGGGGAGGGGTCTGAAAAAATCGATTTGGGGGGAGGGGTAGGAAAATTTTTAGGGGGGGGGGGTTGGCGACCCCTCCATTTGGGGGGAGGGGTCCCCCCCCCCTAACACACCTATGCCCACACCCCTCGTTTTGCACTTTATCTTTGTTACTCTTGTAACTTGTCATCTTTATTGCCACCATTCCTTTGTACAATATATATACGTATATATTGGCATTTTTCCGCCCTTCCTTCTTTCCCTATTCTAGCCATTGCATGCCCGTTTAGGGCATTTTTCCCACTAGTAAGGTTAATCAAATTACAATTTAGCAGTGACACAGGCACCCCTGCGGGGGGTCTGGGGGGCGGCAGCCCCCCCAGGAAAATATTTGAAGATTTTTAAAAACCGTAATATATAGAAATGTTCACTTCTTTTACTTCTGTGGTAAAATTTTTCAGTGGGCAAACTGCTGGGCAATTTTAAATTTGAGTGGCAAACCTGCCGAGTGTGCAAATGCCCCCAATTTCGCCCAAAAAACCGTGTGACGGATTTTTTCCAATTTCAAAAAATCTTCAACTGTTGATGGGCCCTGCTCCCCAGCCCCCCGTGTGCTTGTTGTGTAAATTCTCCATGCTTTGCTTCACTCGCGGGATATAGTTGTTTTCCAATTGGCAAGTGAACTTAGCTTTGTAGCGTAGCTAGTGTATTCCTGTAAGTGTTTTGTCTCCCAACTTTAATAACCTTTTACAAGTTTCTTAACTTCTTTCGTAGTCTCTCTTAGTAGCCTAAACAATCTAAGGTCCTGTCTAATCTTCTAACCTTTTTCATCTTTCAGTTTCATCAAAACTAACTTCATATTTTCACGTAGGGTAACTGTAGCTAACATTTCTATACTTAACTTAACTTAACAGTTACTTTCTATAAACGGTCTTTAAATTATAACAGTCTGCATCTCAGATTCTCGTAGCTTACTGTCCAGCAAAATACAAATAACTGTTCTGTATATACATGTGCAGCATCATATACATTCCCAGTGCTTATAAGTAGCTTAAAATAAAGTGTACACTCCTTTGAGTTGTATGTTCGTAGGAGATCGCTTATTTTGTTGTAGTGTGTGTGCGTTAGTCAAAGCATTTTTTGTCTGTCTGTGCTGCTATTGCAGTGAATTCAATTTTGAAGTCAGTCTTATTAAAGTTGGTGTTTGAGAGCGGTCGGGTCTAGGCTTTCGTTGCTTTCACAGAGAGCTGAGTTAGTATTAGTCGGGCGCTGTGTTGAGTTTGTTGAAGCCTACCAACTTAGTGCGTTTATTCGGAGGTATTTTCTGTGCGACGGAGGTATTGCTTAGTGGATTGCGAAGCGGAGGTTTTCCTGTCACAGCGAAGCGGAGGTACGAGAGGGACAGCGAAGCGGAGGAAATTTCGGAGTGATTGAACGGCGTGTGATTGTGTACGAGCGAGAGACATAGCTATACCGAGATTGAAGGCTAGAGACGAAAGAAGTAGGTTCAGTTTATGCCGGCCATCTAATTTAGTAGTTGAAGTACATAAAAGCTAAGACAACCGTCTTACAAGTGGTGTCAGGAGTTTTAAAAACCCCGCCCAACAATTTAAAAAGGTAAATTCATTTAGTAACCATCTGAAAGCCATTTGATTCATCCAATCTGCTATGGCCGAAAACCCTCAAGGCAATGGGGACCCCCCTGAAAACAACAGCGATTTCGACGGAGGTTCCGACGGGGATCCTTACCTACCACCACCAGGGGACAGTGGCGCGCCGGGAGAACCTGCCCCACCGCAACCCAGAGTCCGCGGTGAACTACGAAACATCCCTGCCTTCTCTGGAACTTGGGGGGAGGATTTCGAAGAATGGTTGAACCACTTCGAAAGGGTGGCACTTTTCAACCACTGGGACGACGCTCGTAAGGCTGAGGCACTGGCCGCTTACCTGAATGGAGCTGCTGCAGATTTCTGGCACAGTTTGTCCGCTGCAGACAAAGCCGTCTACCGGAGAGCTAAGCTCCAGCTTCAGCGTAAGTTCGTTCCAGAACATTTGGCGGACATGTACAGTGCCAGCCTCCATTCGCGTATGCAAGGCCCACAAGAGTCAGCTTCTGAATTTGCTCGAGTAATTCAGAAACTAACTCGCCGTGCCTATGCAGACCTGGCTCAAACGGGTAGGGACAGGGTTATGAAAGATGTGTTTTTGAGGGGTCTCCGGCCCCAGTTGCGCAGGCTGGTGATGCTGTCTGGACCTCTGTCTTTTGAAGAAGCCGTGAAGCTGGCCGAAGTGGTGGAATCAGATGACCAGGCGGTTTTTGGAACCGCACCGTGGACTGTGCCCGTGGAGCTTTTCCCTACGACGGATGCGATGAAGAAACCTCCGGAACAGAAGAAGATGGTAGCCGCGATCCTGTCCGAGACAGAAGAGCCGAAGTCGACAGCGCCGAACCCGATCGAAAAGAAAATTGATGCACTGGAACGTCAGATGAAGCTGTTATCCGAGAAATTGGATCGCCCGAATTCTAGCAGCCGAGCTGCTCCTGTTCCGTCCGATGACCGACGGCGTAACCGCAGAACACCTGATGGAGCACCGATTTGCAATTATTGCTCCAAACCGGGACACATCGCCCTTGTGTGCCGAGCACGCAACCGAAACCGATCCCAACCCGGGATGCAGAGGACCTCGCCGTCCCCGAATACAACGCCGAACTTCTGTCCTCAAGGATTCCGTGTGCAGCAAAGGAACACGATGCCGCAAGCATTCAACTGGCAGCAGCCTTCGACGGGTGGCCGAGCCACATATGGAAACTCTGGCAACAGCCGGACGACGGCGGCCATGTTCGAAACTGGCAACGCCAACCCCGCGTGGGAACGAGAATTGGATCAGCTGCGCCACGAAAACGCCAATCTCACCGAACGACTTTATCGTGAGACGGGTGTCAAAGAAATTGCTTCGAATGGAAACGGCGGCGAATATCGATGTGCGATGATGACGGAGGCGGCGGAACCCGCCCAATCAGTATCACAAGTAAAGCGGCCCCTAACCGTGTGGGGTCAAATGGAGAGTCGATGGGTGGACATGATGGTCGATACCGGTTCCACCGTCACTCTTATTCCGCAGCGAATGCTTTCAGCGATCCCGGCGCTGCGGTACCGTAAGCGTCATGACCCTGGCAAAACGGTCGTTTCGATATCTGGTCATGACATGAAGATGTTGGGAAGAATTCTTGTGAACTTTTGCGTCGGAGGTACCGAATGTACTCAGCTCGCTTACATTGTGGATCAGTGCCCGTTCGATGCAATATTGGGAACAGATCTACTGCGCAAAATGGATGTCCTCAAAGTCGATTGGAATACTGGAGCCGTGGAGGTTGGCGGCTCTAAAGATCCTTCCGGTGCGGCTCAGCAATCATTTTCATCGCCGGTGACTCTTGCAGAAACAGTGGACGCTGAGCCGAGACAAGAGCTCTTGGTCGCCGGCATTGTGGCGAACTACTCCGACGGAGCGGAAGGATTGGTCGAGGAACATCCACAGTTTAACGAACGCACCAGTATGCATTCTGCCCGGGTACTGGTGAAGCCTTCAAAGGGCCGGGTGCAGCTGCGCCTGCTAAATCCAACGAACCATCCTATTACCCTACGAAAGGGAACGACGGTTGGCTACATGGAACCTGTCCAGAAAGTGTACGACGTGGTGAGCACCTTGGAGGAATTGGAGCCAACCGGAACCGCCCAAATTCCAGATGGGATTAATCTGGACGATGCAGACCTCAACCAAGATCAGAAGGAACGACTGCGGTTGCTGCTGGGCATTTACTCAGATAGATTCTCCAAAGGGAAAGGAGACCTGGGCAGAACATCTCTGGTTGAACACCGCATCAATACCGGAGACAGCGCTCCAATTCGTCAGCGTCCCTACCGTGAATCCCCGGAAAAGCGTGAGCAGATGGCGAAGTGTATCAAGGAGATGGAAGAGCAGGGGATTATTCGCCGGTCAGCTAGTCCATGGGCTTCTCCGGCGCTGCTGGTGAAGAAGAAGGATGGATCTGATCGATTCTGCGTAGATTTTCGGCGGTTGAACGATATAACCAAGAAGGATTCTTTCCCGTTGCCAAGGATCGATGACTGTTTGGATGTTTTGGGTCGTGCCAAATTCTTTTCCAGCATGGATCTGTGTAGTGGATATTGGCAAGTCCCTGTGGCGGCGGAAGACCAGGAGAAGACGGCGTTCATTACGTACTCGGGTCATCACGAATTCAAGGTGATGCCGTTTGGATTGACGAATGCACCAGCCACTTGCCGGTGGATTTGGAGTCTCTGCGGA
Organism: Trissonchulus latispiculum; assembly: GCA_030248195.1. NCBI lineage: Eukaryota > Metazoa > Nematoda > Enoplea > Enoplida > Ironidae > Trissonchulus > Trissonchulus latispiculum. The sequence goes on along the minus strand of JASAND010022807.1, from coordinate 22,856 downwards.
AGGAGCGAGACGATGTCCTGAAGAAGTACTTCCAGGCAGATGAGTCGCTGGCTCATCACACGAAGGAAAAGGCTGTGGCAGCCTCGGCTGCTGCCTATTATCGGCGGAAGTTGATGCTCCTCGACAGTCAGATTTCAGCTGCAGGAAACCGACCGAAGGAAGCGGCGGCTTGCCAAGTCGTGGAAACGGCGAACGAACAGTGCCAGACCGATCCTTCTCTCAGCCGGGATCCAATCACGGTGTCTCTCGAGTCGTCGGGTGACAGTGATGGACCGGCGAGAATGACTTCCCCTGTCAGTTCTCCGGAACCTGAGGGGGATCTGCAGATTGTGGAACCTGTTCCGTTGGATCTGTCCCAGAAAGACGCTCCGACGCCCACCGTCCATCAGGCGGTACCTGCATTGCGTGGAGAAGCCGGATCTCCACAGTCTGATCGCCCTGTGGAGCCTGCTGGTGTCCCGCTGGCACCACAGCTGTGCGACCCCCAGCCGATCGTCCTAGACCCTGGGAACTATGCCCCTCCGGCGGTGGAAGCGTACGATCCGGAGCGACCCAATCTGTTCGGCGGCTCAGGCCCGCCGGCGAACGACGACGACGACTGCATCAATTTGTCAGAGCCGGATGTATTCGTCTCAGATGCCGAGGAGGAATCCCAGCGGCGGAAGAAAAAGAAGAAGCACAGCGATCGGCGGAGGAGACGGGAGCGGAGCCCCAGCGATTCTGGCCGGAGACCTAGCCCTAAGCGACGGGTGGTACTGGACCCCAATCAGCCTGGGCCCTCCGGTCGGCGTGCTGCCCCTCGGAATCCAGGAGTGCGGTATGAGCCCCACTCTGCCTACTCACCGCCCCCGGAGCGACGAATCGGCGGTGTCCCGGAATGGAAATTGGACGCCTCGAAGGAAATTGAGGCATTCACAGCGGCTCTCTGGGAACGCTTCACCCGACGCAGCGGTGATCTCCATGAGTATCTCCGATCCTGTCGGAGTGAGCTCTTGCGGGCCTACGTCAAGAAGTACCCCACCGATTTGCGGGAAAGCCATAGTTTCCGCCGCTATCTGTCTGACGGCATGGAGAAAGCTCTGGAACAACTGTTGGAACAGGCCCCGACGTCTCGCCGAGGCCCTCCTGAACTCTGAATCCTGTCATCCCAGAATTAGTGTGGACTCTTGACTTTAGAATTTGACAGTGTGTATATATTTCGGGGTGCGTATCTTTTATTCTAAATTCATTTTGTATTTCTTTGAATTTTAATTTCCTGGTCAAATTTGGGGGTTGGTTCCATAACTGGTGTAATGAGGTCATTACTTCTCCGTTGGGGGAAGGTGTAGCGTAGCTAGTGTATTCCTGTAAGTGTTTTGTCTCCCAACTTTAATAACCTTTTACAAGTTTCTTAACTTCTTTCGTAGTCTCTCTTAGTAGCCTAAACAATCTAAGGTCCTGTCTAATCTTCTAACCTTTTTCATCTTTCAGTTTCATCAAAACTAACTTCATATTTTCACGTAGGGTAACTGTAGCTAACATTTCTATACTTAACTTAACTTAACAGTTACTTTCTATAAACGGTCTTTAAATTATAACAGTCTGCATCTCAGTTTCTCGTAGCTTACTGTCCAGCAAAATACATATAACTGTTCTGTATATACATGTGCAGCATCATATACATGCCCAGTGCTTATATGTAGCTTAAAATAATGTGGACCCTCCTTGGAGTTGTATGTGCGTAGGAGATCGCTTATTTTGTTGTAGTGTGTGTGCGTTAGTCAAAGCATTTTTTGTCTGTCTGTGCTGCTATTGCAGTGAATTCAATTTTTGAAGTCAGTCTTATTAAAGTTGGTGTTTGAGAGCGGTCGGGTCTAGGCTTTCGTTGCTTTCACAGAGAGCTGAGTTAGTATTAGTCGGGCGCTGTGTTGAGTTTGTTGAAGCCTACCAACTTAGTGCGTTTATTCGGAGGTATTTTCTGTGCGACGGAGGTATTGCTTAGTGGATTGCGAAGCGGAGGTTTTCCTGTCACAGCGAAGCGGAGGTACGAGAGGGACAGCGAAGCGGAGGAAATTTCGGAGTGATTGAACGGCGTGTGATTGTGTACGAGCGAGAGACATAGCTATACCGAGATTGAAGGCTAGAGACGAAAGAAGTAGGTTCAGTTTATGCCGGCCATCTAATTTAGTAGTTGAAGTACATAAAAGCTAAGACAACCGTCTTACAGCTTTCCATACCAGGGTTGGGAGAGACCGAGATTTCACCGAGACCGAGACCAGGGTACCGAGACCGAGACCGAGACTGGCCAAGTCTCGGCTTTTGGGCGAGACCGAGACCGAGACTGGCAATTTCAAGCTTAAATTTAATTTCTTCCAGTTTTTGAGGCTTAGGAACAGTATTAGGGGCTTTAACACATGAACATAAGGTTTCCGCACCTCGCCAATTAATTTTCTTTGCATTAACTTAAAATTTTCGCTGAAATTTGATGTTTTCAAAAAATTTTTGGTCTCGGTCCGAGACCGAGACTTTTGGATGAGCGAGACCGAGACCGAGACTGGCCAAGTCTCGGCTTTTGGGCGAGACCGGGACTCCCAACCCTGTTCCATACACAACATTAATTTTCTTGTAAAAATATTTTGTTGTTGGAAAAAGAAAATTTTCAAAATTTTTCCTTTTCAAAATCCTGGATCCGCCACTGCTTTTCGCGATTTGTACCTCGAGAAAAAGTTGGGGGTGGGGGTAGTCGAAATCATGTGTCAGCCGCTTTTTGGTGGGGTTGGGTCCGGAAAAATCGAATTATATATTAGTATCGAAATCAATATTTGAAACAGTTTTTGTGTTTTTTCGAAAAAACGGAATTTTTGCGAAAAATATAGGATTTTTTCTAATTTTGAGCTAAAATTTCTAAAATTTTGAGTGTGGGGTCTGGCAAATTTGGGTGGGTGGGGTCTAGAATTTAGCCATTTGGAGGTGGGGTCGGTCTCCAAAATTTCGAGGGTGGGGTCAGGACTTTTCCATGTGGGGGGACCTCCATGCACCTGGGGTCCCCCCCCAGGTGCACTTATGATTACAGTCAATAAGAATACACACATTTCGACGAATATCGCCAAATTTCGCGATACGTCGCGAAAAGTCCAGTTTTTAATGAATGTACTGTAACAGTAACCGGGATTTGGCAGATGTGGGCAGTTTACTCCCCCCCCCCTCCCCATAGGTGTGCCACCTGTTTCGGTTTGGGGGGGGGGGTAGAAGGTCCAAATTTGGCTCTGGGGACCCCACCGAAATTCGAAATTTGGGAGGGGGGAGGACCTCCCTAAATTTATACCCAAGTTTGTTTAGCTAAAAATGCTCCTTTTTCGATGTACAGTAGATTAAACGTACTCAAAAGCTTCTGTCAATAGTTTTTGTATACGAAAATAGGGCTTGAAAATTGACAAATTTGTGCTTAAATATACCTAAATTAGCCCAGATTGTGGTTTATAATTGCTAGAGCTAAATTACCGAAATTTTCGCATTTTTTGGCCACTTATTGAATTTTCTGAGGTCCGAATTTGGGGGGGTTGGGAGGGTTCCCCATCACATTTTTTTGGTCGACCACCAACCTTCCCAGATTTACCCCACCCCAGACCCAAAGACCAGGGAAACTTACTATGCCCCCTCCCAACTGGTGGGGGGGGGGGCGAAAATGGACAAAATTTGGGCACTTTTACAGTAAATTTTGTAAATATATACATGAATGTTCAAAAAAGTCCAATTTTTTGTCTTGAAGTGTTCATTATTGAAATATATACACGTTTCTTTCTACTGTATTATAGACTTTCTGACTCACTTTCTTTAGGTCTTGGAAAAGTGATGACAATCAAGTTTTCGAGAATAGAACCACTGTCCAATGATATGTATAAATCCAAATTATGTATATATATATACGTAACTTCATGGTTGAATGTTGTTTGGCATTAGAAACTTTATGGCGGGGCTCGAAGTTGCCCCCTTCCCCTTATGGCTCACCAACCAAAAATGCGGGGGGCATATTCTTGTAAAAAAAGTTTGCGAATTTTTACGTTTTTTGTGCAAAAATAACCAAAAATCGCTAAAAAATGTCTAATTTCAGATGTTTCTAAGCTAAGATAGAGAAAATTTCATTGAGCATGTGGCGAAGCCGGAACTTTTGTCAAAATTTCGGGTCAAAATGGTAAAATTTGGCAGTCTTTTGGGTTGTGGGGGTTATGGGGGGTAGTCGGAATTTTTGGGGCTTTTCATTGGTTACTTCGAATGAGGGGGGCAGGTCGCCGAGTGGAGAACGCCCCCCCCCAGTAAGAATAAGCCAGGGGGCTTGAAAAAATATGTAAGGAGGGATCTGGCAAAGAAGGGGGAGAGGAAGTCTGAAAAAGTCGATTTGGGGGAAGGGGGCAAGAAAAAGTTCGCCAGGGAGGGGCTCCTTTGCCTTTGCGATATGGGCTCCTCCCTTCAGGGTCTGGGACCCCTATGTTTAGTGAAAATTTTTTCAAATTTGATCAAGTGTTAAGAAATTTGATGAAATTTTATAAAAAATCAGCACATTTTTGCTAACAATACATTTAGGGAAATATTAGGGAAACGGAAATTTTAGGAAAATTAAGGTAAAAATTGTCACAATTTGACTAAAATTTTGGATTTACCAAAAATGGTCGCCACATTGTAGGATCGAGCCCCCATTCCAGAAAATCTGCTGGCGGGGGGATGCCGGCGAAAAATTGGCTTTTCAGTCAAAAACTGAAAAAATTTCTTCATTTTTAGCGAATTTTAGCGTAATTAAGCGAATTTTAGCGATTTTTCGCTAATGTTTGGTAATGGCGTTATTGGGAAGGGGGGTGGAGGGTCAGAGACCTGTCAGTTTGGTGGGAGGGGACCCTTAGTTTCGCCGGAAATTTTGGTTGGGGGTGTTTATATAAATTTGGTGGTCGTATTCCGAAAATGTAATTGTGAGTACATATATACGCTATATATACCCCCCGAGCTCCCAACAAGTTTGGACAGAGGGTTGTATCCCCCAAAATTTCCGACAAACTTTAGGCCCTCCCAGATTTTTGGCTTTTCCTTCCCCACTTTTGGTTCTCCCCAGCACTTTTTAAGGTCAAAAGTTATGTAGCTAAATTTTGCCAAAAACTGGTCATTTTAAAAAATGTTTCTCAAATTTTGACTTTAAAACGCTTTAAAATACGTTTTTTTACTACGTATATTGTGGACTTTCTGACTTCTGACCTTATTTTGAACTTGTTGTTGTTGGCGCAGGGTTGGGAGTCTCGGTCTCGGTCTCGCTCACCCAAAAGTCTCGGTCTCGGACCGAGACCGGAAATTTTTTGAAAACATCTAATTTCGGCAAAAATATTAAAGCAATGTTACGAAAATTGAATAACGAAGTGCGGAAACAGTATGTTGATGTGTTAAAGCCCCTAATAATAGATTTAAGCCTCAAAAACTGGAAGAAACTAAGTTTAAGCTAAAAATTGCTAGTCTCGGTCTCGGTACCCTGGTCTCGGTCTCGTTCTCGGTCTCGGTGAAATCTCGGTCTCGCCCAACCCTGGCATGTTGACAATCAAGTTTGCGATTATATATAATTTTAAGACCATTATATACCTAATATAGTCAGACCCGGGATAATAAACACCCCCAAGTCCTGGGTTTACTTTACTGGGGGGGGCGGGGGGCGCCCCCCACTTTTCGGGTTCCCCCCCACTTGACCTCTTCCCCCCCACTCCGCCCCACCCCCACTTTTTTGGGCTTCCCCCCCCCACTCACCCTAAGGTGCCCAGAAAATGCCAAATTTTTAGGATTTTTGGTCAAAATTTTCAACATTTATCCGGCTGTGCCGGAAGTTTTTGGTCAAAAATCGTCTTTTTTGGCACTAAAACTCAATTTTTGAGCACTTTTAAGCTTAGTTATAGCAGTATATGTAGAAAACAGGCTTTTTATACGGTATTTTTGGCATTTTTAGCCCATTTTATTCCCCCCCACTTTTCGACCTCCCCCCCCACTTTTTTTCGCCTAAAGTAAACGCAGCAAGTAAGGGTAAAAAACGGGGCCGCCCTGGAAGCCTGGTGGACCCGGCGAGTCCCACTAATGTGTGATAATGTAGCGCCACCCTAGATGACCGCAAACTATAAGTATGAGACCCCTGGACTAAATAGAAAGTTTTCAGTTAATTTCAAAGTTGACCTTCCAAAACCGCCGCCAAAAGCTAAGAGTCATATCGGAATTTCTGAACTTCTCTTGCTAGCGTGGAGAGACTCCGGGCTCCAATATAGTCAAGCGGGAAAAAACCCCACTTTTTTTCTTCGACCAGAACTTTCGACTGGTTTGGGTTAGCACGACTTTGACACTATATTTAATTAGGGTTTGCCCTAAGCTTTCGAATGAGGTATAGTTTGTCTCCCTAGACCCTGCCGTTATGGAGAAATTAAAGTTTTCCGTGTCGGGAAAAAACCCAATGCGGGAAAAACCCATCGGCGGAAAAAACCCCACCCGGATTTTTTGCTGGAAGCGTGCCAGAACAATTTTGACGGTGCCATTCGAAAGAGCGGGTTGTTTTTAGTAGGTCTATATCGAAAAATACCAACATTTTTGAAAAATTTCAAAAAAAATTGAATTTTGAAAATTTTGTATGTTTAACACGTAAACATAGGCAAATTTTGGAAATTTTTAAAAATTGTTTATTTTTGGCAGTTTAAGCATCCTATCGTGTAGAAAACGTGTTTTTCCTGTATTTAGAGCCAAACTAGACCCATTTCAAGGCAAAAATAAGCATTTTTGGCCAAAATTGAAATGTTGGCTTGAAATGGCACCATGTCCGATTTAGACCCCCTGGACCACCCATAACAGAACGAACCCGGGTAAAACCTATACCAATTTAATCTATAGGCTCTATTAAACAAATGTATGTATTAGTTTGACCTTTCCTGCTAACGGTTAGAAAAATATTCAATTTTGAAAAGTGGGTTTTTTCCCGCCGATGGGTTTTTTCCCGCCAACTCTAGGTCACCCCCAGGTCGCACCGGAGGGGTTAGAGCAGTGTGGCATATATCATCATGAAGCCCAACAGATGCCCTACACATACGTACAATCCGCTTTGGTCTAGGTCTTGCCAGTAGTTCAGGGTGGCCAGCCAAAGTTTGCCAAATTTCGGCACTTGGACGGACCAAAATTTTCGAAAATTTCAAAGTCCCAAAAATTTGCAGGGAAGCAGTGGGAACAACAATAGTGCAGCCTCCAGGGTTATTTTTGACGCTCTTCAAGATAGGCTATTAAAATCCTATATAGCTCAATAGGTAATACTCAATACTAATACTCAATACTCAATACTAATACTAATACTCAATACTCTCTTAAAGTGTCTTCTATTTTGTTTCCTTTCCTGTTTTGTAAGTATATAATTGTACTCAACGTCTTCAGTTTATTTTATGACTATATATATACCGGCTTATATATATACGGGCATTTACAAATTTTATTTTGCTTTCATAACCTATATATATATATTATATATATAAATGGGCAATGCAAGTTTGATAATCGGCGGCTTCTGAAAGTGTTCTGGAATAAATCGTGGAAGTGAAAAATTCTGAAAAGCATCCAATTCCCGTTTTGGTTTTCCACTGATCGATTATACTAACTCAATAACTCATCTCATCTTAACTAATCTTTTTAAACATTTGAATTGCTGAATTTTCCACGATTTCAAAAAATTCTTCAACTTCTGGGGGGCTCCGCCCCCCAGACCCTCCCCCGTTTCGCACTTTATGTTTGTTGCCCTTGTAACTTGTCCTCTTTATTGCCACCATTCCTTGTATATACTTATACTATTTTACTGCAAGTTTTTCCACTTCGTATGTTACTATAAATTATATATATTTATACATGTACATCTCCATTTTATTTATGTAATCTTTTCAAAAGTTTGCATGACGGATTTTTTTCCAATTTCAAAAAATTCTTCAACTTCTGGGGGGCTCTGCCCCCCAGACCCCCCGTGTGCTTCTTGTGTAAATTCTCCATGCTTTGCTTCACTCACGGGATATAGTTGTTTTCCAATTGGCAAGTGAACTAGCCTTTCCATACACAATATTAATTTTGTTGTCAAAATATTTTGTCCCTGGAAAAAGCAAATTTTTACCCCCCCCCCCCGGGAAAAATTTGGTTACCCCCCCCCAGAAAAATTTTTCAGCGGGCCCCCCCCTTTTCAAAATCCTGGATCCGCCACTGGAATGTTCCTGCATAAGCACAATGAGCATAGGTGCCGTGAAAATGTATGTTACAGAGAAGTGTTTGGGTCTTGGGGAATGTGAGGGATTCCCACAAAAAGAAGAAAGTTCCGCGACCCCCCCCCAGATTTAGGAGGTCTTATTTTGGGGGGGCACCCACTGTTTTGGGGGAAGGGAAGGGTTTTTATGGGGGGCACCCTCGCCCCACCCCAGTAGAATAAGCCCAGCCATTGGTGTGTTAGGGGGGGGGACACCTCCCCCCAAATGGAGGGGTCGCCAACCCTCCCCCCGCAAAAATTTGTGCTACCCCTCCCCCAAATCGGCCTTCAGCCGACCCCCCCTTAAAATTGTTCAACCCCCTACCTAGATTTTTGAGAATTTTTAGCCAAAATTGGAAATTTTCCAAAGAAATTAGCGAAAAATTGCTAAAACTAGCTTAATTACCTTAAACATCGCTAAAAATATATAGCTGAAATTTGAGAAACGTTTTGTTTTTTCACGAAAAACCAATTTTCTCCGACCCCCCCTCGAAAATTTTTCTTTTCTTACCCCTCCCCCCAAAATCGTCTTTTCTCGACCCCCTCTCCCTTTTTTGTCAGACCCCCCACCCTACTTTCTTTTCAAACCCCCGCCCCCACTTTTTTCGCCAGCCACACCTATGAGCCCAGCAGCCCCTCACAGTATCTGACCTCGATTGCTCTCCCCCACCGCAGCCCAGTGGCGGATCCAGGGAAGGGGCCCGGGGCCCCCCTTTGCGATTTGGGCCCCCTCCTTTGACATTCCGGGCCCCCATAGAAAATTTTTTCAGCTGTTTATATGCATATTTTGAGTGAAAATTAAGCATAATTTTAATCAATTTCACACATTTTTAAAAAATTTTCTCAATTTACAGCTATTTTTAACGATTTTTAGCTTAATTAAGCGAATTCTAGCAATTTTTCGCTAATTTTTGGAATTTTTTAGAAAAATTTCGAATTTTTAACGAAAAATTTCAAAAATTTAGGGAGGGGGTTTGAAAATTTTTAGGGGGGAGGGGTCTGAAAAAATCGATGTGGGGGGAGGGGTAGGAAAAATTTTTTAGGGGGGGTTGGCGACCCCTCCATTTGGGGGGAGGGGTCCCCCCCCCTAACACACCTATGCCCACACCCCTCGTTTTGCACTTTATCTTTGTTACTCTTGTAACTTGTCATCTTTATTGCCACCATTCCTTTGTACAATATATATACGTATATATTGGCATTTTTCCGCCCTTCCTTCTTTCCCTATTCTAGCCATTGCATGCCCGTTTAGGGCATTTTTCCCACTAGTAAGGTTAATCACAGTACAATTTAGCAGTGACACCGGCACCCCTGCGGGGGGGTCTGGGGGGCGGCAGCCCCCCCAGCAAAATATTTGAAGTTTTTTAAAAACCGTAATACAGGGTATTTTTTAGGGATTTTTTTCGGGGGGGGGGGGGGGGGGGGGGCCCCCCGGGCCCGGGGGGGGAAAGAAATTTTCGGGGGGGGGAGATTTTTTGGCAAAAATGAGCCAAAAAATGGTATTTTTGGCGTATTTTGCATGGTGAAACTCAAAAAGTGCTCAAAAATGCCAGGATTTAAGCTAAAAATAGCTATTTTTACGAAAAAATCTCCGGCGAAGCCGGAAAATTTTTGAAAATTGGCCTATTTTTGGCAAAAATTTGGGCATCCAAAAAATCCCGGGGGGGGGGGGAAGCCAAACTCCCGGGGGGGGGGGGGGGGGTTGGGGGGGGGGAGGCATGTTCGGGGGGGGGGGAAGGTCAATTTCGGGGGGGGGGGCCCCCCCCCGCCCCCCCCCCCTGTAAAAAATACCCTGGTAATATATAGAAATGTTCACTTCTTTTACTTCTGTGGTAAAATTTTTCAGTGGGCAAACTGCTGGGCAATTTTAAATTTGAGTGGCAAACCTGCCGAGTGTGCAAATGCCCCCAATTTCGCCCAAAAAACCGTGTGACGGATTTTTTCCAATTTCAAAAAATCTTCAACTTTTGATGGGCCCTGCTCCCCAGCCCCCCGTGTGCTTGTTGTGTAAATTCTCCATGCTTTGCTTCACTCGCGGGATATAGTTGTTTTCCAATTGGCAAGTGAACTTAGCTTTCCATACCAGGGTTGGGAGAGACCGAGATTTCACCGAGACCGAGACCAGGGTACCGAGACCGAGACCAGGGTACCGAGACCGAGACCGAGACTGGCCAAGTCTCGGCTTTTGGGCGAGACCGAGACCGAGACTGGCAATTTCAAGCTTAGATTTAATTTCTTCCAGTTTTCGAGGCTTAGGAACAGTATTAGGGGCTTTAACACATGAACATAAGGTTTCCGCACCTCGCCAATTAATTTTCTTTGCATTAACTTAAAATTTTCGCTGAAATTTGATGTTTTCAAAAAATTTTTGGTCTCGGTCCGAGACCGAGACTTTTGGATGAGCGAGACCGAGACCGAGACTGGCCAAGTCTCGGCTTTTGGGCGAGACCGGGACTCCCAACCCTGTTCCATACACAACATTAATTTTCTTGTAAAAATATTTTGTTGTTGGAAAAAGAAAATTTTCAAAATTTTTCCTTTTCAAAATCCTGGATCCGCCACTGCTTTTCGCGATTTGTACCTCGAGAAAAAGTTGGGGGTGGGGGTAGTCGAAATCATGTGTCAGCCGCTTTTTGGTGGGGTTGGGTCCGGAAAAATCGAATTATATATTAGTATCGAAATCAATATTTGAAACAGTTTTTGTGTTTTTTCGAAAAAACGGAATTTTTGTGAAAAATATCGGATTTTTTCTAATTTTGAGCTAAAATTTATAAAATTTTGAGTGTGGGGTCTGACAAATTTGGGGTCTAGGATTTAGCCATTTGGGGGTGGGGTCTGTCTCCAAAATTTCGAGGGTGGGGTCAGGACTTTTCCATGTGGGGGGACCTCCATGCACCTGGGGTTCCCCCCAGGTGCTCTTATGATTACAGTCAATAAGAATACACACATTTCGACAAATATCGCCAATATTTCGCGATGCGTCGCGAAAAGGTCCTGTTTTTAATGAATGTACTGTAACAGTAACCGGGATTTGACAGATTTGGGCAGTTTACTTCCCCCCCCCCTCCCCATAGGTGTGCCACCTGTTTCGGTGGGGGGGGATGTAGAAGGTCCAAATTTGGCTCGGGGGACCCCACCGAAATCCGAAATTTGGGAGGGAGGAGGACCTCCCTTAATTTATACCCAAGTTTGTTTAGCTAAAAATGCTCCTTTTTCGATGTACAGTAGATTAAACGTACTCAAAAGCTTCTGTCAATAGTTTTTGTATACGAAAATAGGGCCTGAAAATTGACAAATTTGTGCTAAAATATACCTAATTTAGCCCAGATTGTGGTTTATAATCGCTGGAGCTAAACTACCGAAAATTTCGCATTTTTTGGCCACTTATTGAATTTTCTGAGGTCCGAATTTGGGGGGTTGGGAGGGTACCCCATCACATTTTTGGTCGACCACTAACCTTCCCAGATTTATCCCACCCCAGACCCAAAGTCAGGGAAACTATGCCCCCTCCCAACTGGTGGGGGGACGAAAATGGACAAAATTTGGGTACTTTTACAGTAAATTTTGTAAATATATGCATGTATATATATATGTTCAAAAAAGTCCAATTTTTTGTCTTGAAGTGTTCATTATTGAAATATATACACGTTTCTTTCTACTGTATTATAGACTTTCTGACTCACTTTCTTTAGGTCTTGGAAAAGTGATGACAATCAAGTTTTCGAGAATAGAACCACTGTCCAATGATATGTATAAATCCAAATTATGTATATATATATACGTAACTTCATGGTTGAATGTTGTTTGGCATTAGAAACTTTATGGCGGGGCTCGAAGTTGCCCCCTTCCCCTTATGGCTCACCAACCAAAAATGCGGGGGGCATATTCTTGTAAAAAAAGTTTGCGAATTTTTACGTTTTTTGTGCAAAAATAACCAAAAATCGCTAAAAAATGTCTAATTTCAGATGTTTCTAAGCTAAGATAGAGAAAATTTCATTGAGCATGTGGCGAAGCCGGAACTTTTGTCAAAATTTCGGGTCAAAATGGTAAAATTTGGCAGTCTTTTGGGTTGTGGGGGTTATGGGGGGTAGTCGGAATTTTTGGGGCTTTTCATTGGTTACTTCGAATGAGGGGGGCAGGTCGCCGAGTGGAGAACGCCCCCCCCCCAGTAAGAATAAGCCAGGGGGCTTGAAAAAATATGTAAGGAGGGATCTGGCAAAGAAGGGGGAGAGGAAGTCTGAAAAAGTCGATTTGGGGGAAGGGGGCAAGAAAAAGTTCGCCAGGGAGGGGCTCCTTTGCCTTTGCGATATGGGCTCCTCCCTTCAGGGTCTGGGACCCCTATGTTTAGTGAAAATTTTTTCAAATTTGATCAAGTGTTAAGAAATTTGATGAAATTTTATAAAAAATCAGCACATTTTTGCTAACAATACATTTAGGGAAATATTAGGGAAACGGAAATTTTAGGAAAATTAAGGTAAAAATTGTCACAATTTGACTAAAATTTTGGATTTACCAAAAATGGTCGCCACATTGTAGGATCGAGCCCCCATTCCAGAAAATCTGCTGGCGGGGGGATGCCGGCGAAAAATTGGCTTTTCAGTCAAAAACTGAAAAAATTTCTTCATTTTTAGCGAATTTTAGCGTAATTAAGCGAATTTTAGCGATTTTTCGCTAATGTTTGGTAATGGCGTTATTGGGAAGGGGGTGGAGGGTCAGAGACCTGTCAGTTTGGTGGGAGGGGACCCTTAGTTTCGCCGGAAATTTTGGTTGGGGGTGTTTATATAAATTTGGTGGTCGTATTCCGAAAATGTAATTGTGAGTACATATATACGCTATATATACCCCCCGAGCTCCCAACAAGTTTGGACAGAGGGTTGTATCCCCCAAAATTTCCGACAAACTTTAGGCCCTCCCAGATTTTTGGCTTTTCCTTCCCCACTTTTGGTTCTCCCCAGCACTTTTTAAGGTCAAAAGTTATGTAGCTAAATTTTGCCAAAAACTGGTCATTTTAAAAAATGTTTCTCAAATTTTGACTTTAAAACGCTTTAAAATACGTTTTTTTACTACGTATATTGTGGACTTTCTGACTTCTGACCTTATTTTGAACTTGTTGTTGTTGGCGCAGGGTTGGGAGTCTCGGTCTCGGTCTCGCTCACCCAAAAGTCTCGGTCTCGGACCGAGACCGGAAATTTTTTGAAAACATCTAATTTCGGCAAAAATATTAAAGCAATGTTACGAAAATTGAATAACGAAGTGCGGAAACAGTATGTTGATGTGTTAAAGCCCCTAATAATAGATTTAAGCCTCAAAAACTGGAAGAAACTAAGTTTAAGCTAAAAATTGCTAGTCTCGGTCTCGGTACCCTGGTCTCGGTCTCGTTCTCGGTCTCGGTGAAATCTCGGTCTCGCTCAACCCTGGCATGTTGACAATCAAGTTTGCGCTTATATATAATTTTAAAACCATTATGTACCTAATATAGTCAGACCCGGGATAAAAAACACCCCCAAGTCCTGGGTTTACTTTTTACTGGGGGGGGGGGGGGCGGGGGCGCCCCCCACTTTTCGGGTTCCCCCCCACTTGACCTCTTCCCCCCCACTCCGCCCCACCCCCACTTTTTTGGGCTTCCCCCCCCCTGGGCTTTTTCTAGGCGAAAAAAAGTTTTTCACCCTAAGGTGCCCAGAAAATGCCTCAAAATCGAGTTTGAGTACCAATAGACGATTTTTGGTCCCGGAAAATTTTTGAAAATTTTGACCAAAAATCCTTAAAATTTTTTCCCCTTATAGGGGGGACCCACCGGGGGGGGGGGGGGGGGGGGGGGCGGCCGGGGGCCCCCCCCTCCCCCCAGCCCCCCCCCCCCTCCGCGCACCTTTTTGGTTTTTTTCAAATTTTCAACATTTATCCGGCTGTGCCGGAAGTTTTTGGTCAAAAATCGTCTTTTTTGGCACTAAAACTCAATTTTTGAGCACTTTTAAGCTTAGTTATAGCAGTATATGTAGAAAACAGGCTTTTTATACTGTATTTTTGGCATTTTTAGCCCATTTTATTCCCCCCCACTTTTCGACCTCCCGCCCCTCTTTTTTTCGCCTAAAGTAAACGCATCAAGTAAGGGTAAAAAACGGGGCCGCCCTGGAAGCCTGGTGGACCCGGCGAGTCCCACTAATGTGTGATAATGTAGCGCCACCCTAGATGACCGCAAACTGTAAGTATGAGACCCCTGGACTAAATAGAAAGTTTTCAGTTAATTTCAAAGTTGACCTTCCAAAACCGCCGCCAAAAGCTAAGGGTCATATCGGAATTTCTAAACTTCTCTTGCTAGCGTGGAGAGACTCCGGGCTCCAATATAGTCAAGCAGGAAAAAAACCCACTTTTTTCTTCGACCAGAACTTTCGACTGGTTTGGGTTAGCACGACTTTGACACTATATTTAACTAGGGTTTGCTCTAAGCTTTCGAACGAGGTATAGTTTGTCTCCCTAGACCCTGCCGTTATGGAGAAATTAAAGTTTTTCGTGTCGGGAAAAAACCCAATGCGGGAAAAAACCCATCGGCGGAAAAAACCCCACCCGGATTTTTTGCTGGAAGCGTGCCAGAACAATTTTGACGGTGCCATTCGAAAGAGCGGGTTGTTTTTAGTAGGTCTATATCGAAAAATACCAACATTTTTGAAAAATTTCAAAAAAATTGAATTTTGAAAATTTTGTATGTTTAACACGTAAACATAGGCAAATTTTGGAAATTTTTAAAAATTGTTTATTTTTGGCAGTTTAAGCATCCTATCGTGTAGAAAACGTGTTTTTCCTGTATTTAGAGCCAAACTAGACCCATTTCAAGGCAAAAATAAGCATTTTTGGCCAAAATTGAAATGTTGGCTTGAAATGGCACCATGTCCGATTTAGACCCCCTGGACCACCCATAACAGAACGAACCCGGGTACAACCTATACCAATTTAATCTATAGGCTCTATTAAACAAATGTATGTATTAGTTTGACCTTTCCTGCTAACGGTTAGAAAAATATTCAATTTTGAAAAGTGGGTTTTTTTCCCGCCGATGGGTTTTTTCCCGCCAACTCTAGGTCACCCCCAGGTCGCACCGGAGGGGTTAGAGCAGTGTGGCATATATCATCATGAAGCCCAACAGATGCCCTACACATACGTACAATCCGCTTTGGTCTAGGTCTTGCCAGTAGTTCAGGGTGGCCAGCCAAAGTTTGCCAAATTTCGGCACTTGGACGGACCGAAATTTTCGAAAATTTCAAAGTCCCAAAAATTTGCAGGGAAGCAGTGGGAACAACAATAATGCAGCCTCCAGGGTTATTTTTGACGCTCTTCAAGATAGGCTATTAAAATCCTATATAGCTCATACCGGTAAGCCCACACTGGAGGTGGGTTTTTTCCCCGCATATTCAAATGGGTTTTTCCCCGCTTGACTATACTGTGCATGTGGGTTTGTATTGGCCCCAAGTATTAGCACACAAGACACCATATCCCTTGCTGCATTGGGGCTCCTCCAGGTGAACATTTTTACCCCCTAAATTTCGCCACTTTTCGGGTAAAAAACTGGTCAGAACCCAGCAAAAAATTTTTTGTGAAGCAGTATGGGGGTTTTAATGCGTTTAGAACGCTTAAAAAGCATCGATTAAACCTAAAAACTTTTTAAATTAGTCAAAACCGACCATTTTTGAATATTTTTCAAAAATGGCTATTTTGCTTATGAAACATGATTGGTTGATGCTGCACAATTTTTGAACTTTTCAAATCGATAAAAATTGTTACCAATTCATTATAACTTTGGTTTTTTGGCCGAATATACTAAATTTGATGCGCTTTTTCACCTGGAAGCATCAAATCTACTCCAGCGCCAATATTTTTGGGTGATTTTTTTATAAAGCCATTTTTTCTTTACCATTTTGTCTGGTAAAAAAATCACCGATTTTTTATTAATCTGAGAACGTGTGGTGCTAGGAAAGATTTTAATACCTGAATCGATAGAGGGCGGTGCCGCGCACTTAACCGCTTCCAGATTGGTCAACATTTGCGAAAGTTAGAGGCTTAAGTCGAAAACCGTTTTTTTATCCCGGGTCTGACTATACGTATTAGGGTTGGTTTTTCCGGAAAAAAAGATTGCCGGAAAAAACCTTTTTTCCCGGTTTTTTTCCATTTTTTCCATTTTTATCCTTTTTTTTCCGGTCACTCCAAAATTCACAATGTGCTAAAAGTTGCGTTCTTTCATGTTTTTGCATGCACAGAAGCAGTTTTCACGATATTTGTAGCCCCACAGGGGTAATGCAATTACATAAGCGCTTAGAAAGATTCCAGTAGTGGTTACAGGAATCAAATATTTTCAGCGGGTGACGCTGTTAAAGCAAAGGACAGGTCACTTCTGTATACTTTGGCGGTTCTACTAGGCCTAGTTTGTGGTTTTCATAGGTAACACGCTCCGTAAAGTAAACAATTCCAGATATTTTAGCAGTTTTGGTTGAACAATCCACTGTTAGGTATTGAATTATTAACTCTACCTGAGTTACGCAATCATTTTCACATTCCAAGGGAAAAACGCTAAATCCCAAAGTTAGCTCAAATGCATGAATATCGTATTCTTACCTCGCTAAACACTGTTTTTGATGGTTTCTTAATGTTTCGATGTTATAAATTAACTTTCCGAACATGTCCCGAATATTTTTCCATTTTTTTCCGACGCATCGAAAAACCCAAATACAATTTCGTCAGATTTAGCATACCCCCACCTACTATGACCCACGGAAAATGTTGTAAATTGTGTGAAATTGCTGGAAAAGCTCAGAAAACATAATATTTTATTGTAAAAATCGTCAAAATAACGTTAGGAATATTTTTCCATCTTTTTCCACCCCATCGGAAAAAAATGGAAAAAACCTTTTTTCTCCAGTCCTTTTTTTCCGCGCCCATCCCTAACGTATAGTCGGGTTCCCAAAAAAACCAGTTGACAGTTTTTTGCTCCAAACTTTTGCATGGTGACGTGGAGCAGCCCAACTAGGGTGCGTATGCATAGCGCTCGGTCCGACACATGTGCCCACCTATAGCCCCTAGTCTGCCTCCCTGTCAATCCTGGGTAATTAAATAATTTTGATGGCTCTTTTTTGGGAACGGTTCCCAAAAAAAACCACCACCACTCTTTACTACTGGCAGAGAAGAGGCAGGGCAAATCTAATCTTATCTATCTATATATAGCCCATAACCGACCAATACTACGTGGTACTTGGTGGAGCCCACGGATCTATCCTGGGCACGGCTCCCATTTTTTAGTTTGCCCCCCACCTTTCGGTTCCCCCCTCCAGTTTTCGGAGCCCCCCCCCCACTTTTCGGCAAGCCCCCACCCACTTTTTTGGGGGTCGCCCAAAAGTGTCAGAAAATTATGTTTTTGAGGTCAAATTTTCAAAACTTTTCCCAATTTTTAGCTAATTTATGGGCTTATAAGCTCGTTTTAAGCTTAAAAACAGCGATTTTTTGCGTTTTTACCTTAAAAATGCTAATGATCAAAATCGATCAAAACTTTGTTTTGTTGATGCCGAAGTGTCCTCTTGTAACTGGAGCCCGGAAATGAACAGCAACACAACAACAAAAGTTGCCCCACCCCCATCGATGGGGAGAGGAGCCAGGCGCGTAGCCAGGGGAGGGGGCGAAGGGAGCATGCCCTCCTCCCCCGAAATCAGAGACAAAAGAAAAATTTTTAACGAGTAGCAGCAGCGCGAATAAATATTTTGAAAAATTTTCGTCTGCGGCGCTACCTTTCAAGGGAAATATCTCAAAAGGCTCTAGATTTTGCCTGAAAGTTTCCACCAACTATTTAGTTGCGGTCGAAGTTTCAGAGCATTTTTAGATTGCCCCCCTCCGAAATTTTTTTCTGGCTACGCTAGTGAGAGGAGCTCACCAAAAGCTGGGGGCATATGTTTTAAAAATTTTCAGAGTTTTTAGCATTTTGTGTAAACACTGCAAAAAAATCTCTAAAATTGAATAATTTTAGGTGTTTTTAAGCTACAGTACTTGGAAACATTCTGGCCCTGGCAATCAAGTTTCAGGCCTGTTGCGGTTTCTTTTTTCCTATTTTTTCGAGACATTCCTATTTATTCCTATTTTCAACCGAAATTCCTATATTTTTTCCTATTTTTTATATTTGTCATTGGAGGACCCCTCCAAAGTGGACCCGAATATTTTTCAAAAATGGCTATTTTGCTTATGAAACCTGATTGGTTGATGCTGCACAATTTTTGAACGTTTCAAATCGGTAAAAATTGTTACCAATTCATTATAACTTTGATTTTTTTGGCCAAATTTTTTCCAATGTCATCTGGAAGCATCAAATCTATTCTAGCGCCAATATTTTGGGGTGATTTTTTTACCACAAACCATTTTTTTACCATTTTGTCGGGTAAAAAATCACCGATTTTTTTATTAATCTGAGAATCTGTGGTGCTAGGAAAGATTTTAATACCTGAATCGATAGAGTTCAGTGCCGGGCACTTACATGCAAAACCGCTTCCAGATTGGCCAGCATTTGCGAAAGTTAGAGGCTTAAGTCGAAAACCCTTTTTTTATCCCGGGTCTGACTATATGTCCTGGTTTATTTTTACTGGATGGGCCACTCGGCGATCTCCCCCCATAACCCAAAAACTAGCCAAATTTACCAATTTTACCTTTAAGTTTCAAAAAGTTTCCTTTCTTCGCCGCATTTCTTGAAAAAACATCTAAAAATCAGTCTCATTTTTAGCGATTTACGCATTTTTTCTTGCTCTTTGAAGCCTTTGTAATTTTTAGTGCATTTTTGATACATAATACGCACAGAAGATATATATATAATCTATCATAGGGGTCGCGGCAGCGACCCCTATAATATGTGTCAAAAGTCCCTGGAGACACCGTAAAATAAGCTGCGCAGAGGCTGCGCAAAATCCTGCGCAGATCCTGCGCAGATTTCATGCGCAAATTGTAGAGCACATCGAGTTTAGTATGTGTGCGAAGTTTCAGCCCCGTATCACTTTCCGTTAAAAAGTTGTGCCCCGGACCGGTTATGGCGGCGATGTTTTTTTTTCCGGTTTCTCCTATTTAATGGTCGTATTGTCCTGACTTTCCGCCTCTTTCACGTAATCTGCAGCGGAGGCCGGACCTAAAGGGGTATAGGGTCTGGTAGTACTTCCCATGCGCCATTTAAGAATCACAACTTTTTTTGCGCCGCAGGTGCGCCACAGCGCCGCAGCGGCGCCGCAAAGTCGGCTCAGAGCGAAAAGTGACCATTTTTGTGGTCGCTGCGCAGCTCGAACGTTAAGAGCTGGAGCCGATTTCTTTTTATATTCAGAAACTACATATATTGAACTAACTAAATAGCTAAGTCTCGTTTCTCTATCACTTCCCATGCGACCACAGTGGCCGGTCAAAAATGGTGAAAATTCGAAAAATGAAAAATCGAAATTTCTCGCTGTGTATTCAACTTAGAAAGCTCAATTCTTTCATACAAAGGTTTTCTGGCACGGCGAATTGATTCCCGTAAGCAGTTTTGCCGTCGGACCCACCTATATTGCTGGGCTGGTTCCACTTTGCTGTCGGGAGGGTCAAGTCGGTACCGACTTCCAAGAACACCATATAGGACTGTGCATAGCCTCTCAAAACTTTGTCCATAGGGGTTTTCTGGTGCGCCCAGCTCAGTTCCGGAGTCCGTTTTGCCGTCCGACCCACCCATTTTGCTGGACTGGCTCCACTTTGCCGTTTGAAGGGTAAATCGGGTAGGGGGTCAAGTGGTCAAAAATAAGATTTTTCAAAAGTGGTCAAATTTGGTACCAAATGAAAGCGCTAAGTGAGCTGAGCAACTTTTGTCATAGAAGTGCGTACCTAAAGTGGCTGTAGAGGGCTGTGGTGGGGTGGGGTGGGGACTTAAGCGATTTTGGGTCAAAACTAAAATTTTTCAAAAGTGGTCAAATTTGGTACCAAATGAAAGCCCTAAGTGAGCTGAGCAACTTTTGTCATAGAAGTGCGTACCTAAAGTGGCTGTAGAGGGCTGTGGTGGGGTGGGGTGGGGACTTAAGCGATTTTGGGTCAAAAATTAAAATTTTCAAAAGTGGTCAAATTTGGTACCAAATGAAAGCCCGCATCGAACTGAGCAACTTTTGTCATAGAAGTGCGTACCTAAAGTGGCTGTAGAGTGCTGTGGTGGGGTGGGGTGGGGACTTAGGCGATTTTGGGTCAAAAATTAAAATTTTCAAAAGTGGTCAAATTTCGAGTCAAATCGTACTGAACAACTTTCGCCATAGAACCACCCACCCAAACTTGCTGTGTCGGATTTATATACTTTCTGTCTCAACCGGATTAAACGACAGACATAGGCCCAACACACATATTATCCCCTTTTGTGCGGAGCATTTTTGTTACTTGTCTATAATATATATCTATATATATTATATATATCTAGTATCATGAGGGTGCGCGGAGCGCCCCTCATAATATGAGCTATAAAGGCACTTTGCGGATTTGGGAAACTGTTAATTAGCCATAACTAATTAACGGTAGGGAGTTGAGAGCTAAAGTTTACATTTTTGAAATCTCCAGGCCAAGAGCTTTCGAATGATACCAAACTTGCCCGGAAAAAATGAACTTTGAAAAAATCGACTTTTTGATACAAGTGGGGTTTTTTTTCTCTGTATCGACCACTTTTTTAGGGCGATTTTTGCGCACACCGATTTTTCAAACGGCCCACAGGAAAAATTTTTCTATACTAATTTTTGATTATCTAGGCGATGGTCCAGATCAAGTTTATGTTTGATTTCCGAATTTCGCTCTGGGTCGATTTTTACAGATGGTCAAAAATAGAAAAATCGACGTTTGGACTTAGAAATTTTTCGAGGTCGCAACACAGAAAATTGTCAAAAAGTCGTCTAAAATAGCGTTTTTCGGCCTTGGGATGGTACCCATATATAGTAAATCGGGGTCGCTGAACACGATGAGAATACTGCCGACGCCGTATCTCGCCTGGTTCATCTGGTTCAGCTGGTTCAACAGTGAACCAGCCCCAAGTTCAAGCTGTCAACAAAGAAAATGGTCTGTAAACCATATAAAACAGCGTTTTTCGGCCTTGGGATGGTACCCATATATAGTAAATCGGGGTCGCTGAACACGATGAGCATACTGTCGACGCCGTATCTCGCCTGGTTCATCTGGTTCAGCTGGTTCAACAGTGAACCAGCCCCAAGTTCAAGCTGTCAACAAAGAAAATGGTCTGTAAACCATATAAAACAGCGTTTTTCGGCCTTGGGATGGTACCCATATATAGTAAATCGGGGTCGCTGAACACGATGAGCATACTGTCGACGCCGTATCTCGCCTGGTTCATCTGGTTCAACTGGTTCAACGTTGAACCAGTTCCTGGTTCAAGCTACAGGAGATATCTGGAAGGTTGATCTTTTGCACACAAAGGTTATTGGGCATGGGGAATTCACTGGTGATGTTATTTTGGGGATCCGACCCAAGCAGCGTTTTTTTTTTCAAAATCGGATTTCATCAAATTTTCGTCATTTTTATTTTCTGAACGTCATTTTTATTTGTCCAACGTCAAAAATAAACTTTTACAGAAATGCAGTTTTGTTTTGATTTTAGGCTATATTCGTAATTTTGGTTGAATTTTTACCTTGTTGGCATGTGTTGCTTCATATTTCGCATTGTCAAACGAATATATATTCTAACTTATATATATACGTACTCATATAATACAAATATCTGTTGTCTATGTATGTGTCATGTCTTTGAGCATTAACAATGACGAGAACAACACAATACAATGTGGGGGGTCCGGGGGGCTGTTGAAGAAGTTTTTTGCTTTTTAAATGAAATCGTCCTTCAAATCTATTAATTCTTTTCATTTTGCAGAAACAAGAAAATTTTTAAAAGTTTACCCTTTTTGAGGGAAAAATAAGAATTTTTTGCTAAACTCGCACGACATTTTAAGCTTTTTCTATCCAAAAATCTGGTAAAAACGTTGGAAATATTCTTATATATACGAGCTCGCGAAATTTTGTTGACATGCCTTTTTCTGTTTTTCCTGTTTGCTTTTACTTACCTTCAAATCGCGAAGACAGGGCTGCCCTCCAGATCCATCCCTCGTAGTTATAACATTTATGCAATAAACGTACTTAAACATCCTATCCTGGTAAGCTCTCATTCCATTCTAGCTGAGATAATCCGAAGAGAAATTTTTTAAAGAAAATATTTAGCGAAATTGGTATGAGAAACATCAAACATTGCATCAAAATTACAATTGAAGTATGTAGCATAAAGACTCGTAGCCTGTGGCTTTGTATATAATAGATATACTGATTGACTGTTCAAACATCGTCGAAGCTTAACATCACTAAGACAATATATATAGAGCGGGGGTTTGGGGGCGGTAGCCCCCAAAAATTTGAGAATTTTTTGAAAAATCACTGCTAAAACGTAATAGAAACTTTGCATTCTTGTTAAATTTTAGTGCTACTTCCAGATTTTGGCGTGGTCATTCTGTCGTAATTTTTATTTTGGCGTCGTCAAAACTATTGTTCATTTCTGCAAACGACGCTATTTTTGACCAAAAAAAACCTAGGACCCA
>JASAND010022806.1:0-37073 GCA_030248195.1 Trissonchulus latispiculum | reverse complement strand
G
The DNA here is from genome assembly GCA_030248195.1 of Trissonchulus latispiculum. Taxonomy (NCBI): domain Eukaryota; kingdom Metazoa; phylum Nematoda; class Enoplea; order Enoplida; family Ironidae; genus Trissonchulus; species Trissonchulus latispiculum. The sequence goes on along the minus strand of JASAND010022806.1, from coordinate 37,072 downwards.
GGAAGGGAGGAAGACCTAAGGTAGGGATATAAGCCTAAACCCCCCTTAAGCTACATAACCCCAAAAGTTCGTGGAGGAACTAGTGCTGAGCACTAGTCCCTCCAAGGTGAGGGGGAAGTTGGAAAGAAATTTGGGCATAGTGACGCCTTATATAAAGCAAACCAAGGGGAGAGGGTGAGGGAGGCCAAAAAGCGGCCGTTCACGACGAGAAACAAGGTAAGACTGAAGTGCAAAACAAGTCCACCTGTCAATCATTACAATTTCGGCAATCATTAGTCTGATTGGCCAAAATTGTCCTCCTCGCAAAAAGGCGCGCATTAAATGATTCTGATTGGGTCGGACTAAGTGTAATCACAAAATAGCTTTCGGCGGGCTCTCAAATGTTTACATTAGAGTGGAAAGGGCAATTAAGCTAATCCCTTTCCCCTATTGTTAAAATTAAGGAAAACAATGAGATTAACACAAACGCACTCAGGCGAGAAATTGACACTACGTCAATTTCTCGCTTAAAGAGAAAAACAAGACGCATTACACCAAACCTGGGCCAGAGGGTCCCCGTAGTTAAGACTTAGTAGACTGCTGATTAGGTAGGTAAGATAATTAACTAATTAACTACATAAGTACGAGCATCTTACAAAATACAAAATATACAATACAAACAATTATGTAGCTAAGACATGAATTAAAATTAAAAACTTTCTTTTAAAATTCTATCAGTTCCCCTTTTTTTCTTTTGCCTTTGAGTATCAGCCGAGCTGGACTCAAAGAGCGGAGCATTTGTACAGTTACAAAAGTATCACATCTGTTACTCGAAATTGGCAATAAGGGAAGACATAAAAGTCTTCCCTTAAACTACAAAACCAAAACTTATAAAGGGGAAGAACTTGAAAAGAATTCACAGTAGCTAAGCAAAACTAGCTAAGTTTAGTGAAAGGGCAAGCCGAGCTTCCCTTTTGCTTTAAAACCAACAAAAAGCCAACTTAATTGAACTTTAAACTTAATTAGTTTAACTTTCATTAATTAATTAGCTAGAAAATGGATTAACTTAATTAAACATAAACTTTAATTTTAAGCTTGAGATGAAGTTTAAACCTTTTAAGATTACAATACTTGAGGGACGAGCCTAGCTCTCCCGGTTAGGTCAGAAAATCGAGTGTAATGCAAAATCGAACCACAGAAGTACCGATTATTTTTAGCTTATCTTGAAGAGGAAAACCTGCTGAGTTTATTTACAAAAGTTTTAACTTAATTATTGATGTTAATTAATGTGAAACTTTAATTAAAAGCACTGTGATCAACCAAATCTGGAGGCCAACTTAAACTTCAGTATGTGGCTTGTAAATCGGCTTGTAGAATGAAAACGAACCACAGAAAGGGTAAATATTTTTGGATATTCTGAAAGAGCAAAGTTTGCTGGTTTTAATGATGTAAAAATGATACTAATTAATAATGTTAATTAACGAGTAATTAAGCGAAAACCACTGATATGGGCAAAAGTTGAAAGTAAGTTTGTTCCATATGAACTCTATATGAAGTTTGAAAATGACTTGTAAAATTAAAACTAACCACAGAATAGGTTGTTTTTCTTTCATAAATCGCATGAGCAGGTCTTAATCTATTCAGATGTAATAAATTTTGATTGCACTTCGACGCACAGTGAGTGAACACTAGCCTTTTTTCTGACCATGTTGGGTGTTTTGGCCATAGTAGCAGAATCCCTTTAATTAACTTAAATTAATGATTGGACCATGCTCTGCACTAATCATTGACAGTCGTTCTACACCTGCCAATCCGCCTGGGCGTCCAACGGGCCTCTACCTAGCTGTCCCGCAACAGCATAATTAGTAAAAGTTAACTGCCAGCTCGAAACAACCCAACTTAAATTTGAAACTTCATTCCAATTAATTTTCCCCGAAATCATGTCTTAACTAATGGCAATCATAAAAAACAGTTAAGGTGGCAATCAGACACATTCATTCCATTGTAGATTTCATTCCCTTCCCAATATCCAGCAGAATCCAAGATTTAAAATTCCGTGTTAAATCGACACTATTCCTTTAGCAAATAAAATCATGCGACAAAACATTCATTTTCATTACAGATACCCATATTATGGGGTATTGGAGAAAATTTTATAATCCAAAAATTCCGGCTTTCGCGAATTCCGTTAATTGACTGCATTTTCAAGAGTTCGTTCTATTACAAAAGTTGTTCAGCTCGATGAACGCTTTCGAACGATACCAATCTTGTGGGTATTGGAGAAAATTTTTAAAAACAGGAAATAGCAGGGATGGAAACTGGGTCATGGGTCACTGGGTCATGGGTCGTTTGGGTCGCCATTTTTGCTTGGGTCACTGGGTCTTGGGTCCCGAATTTTATGAACCGGTTGGGTCAGTGTGGGTCTGGGTCAAGATTCCTGTGGGTCACTTTGGGTCTGGGTCAGCAATTAGGATTGGGTCATTTTGGGTATGGGTCACAGGGTATTACCAAATCTTAAATTCGAAGATCTGGCATTGTTCCAATTATACGTAAACCTGTCGCGGCTGAAAAAATTTTCGCGCCTTCGGCGCGAATTTTAAATTCAATTTAGTATTGTTTATCCTGAATAACAACCAATCAGGTCTTCCAAGTAAAATAACTATTATTGAAAAATAATGAAAATGACAAAATTGTGGAACTCCAAACCTACAGCCTCCTTCAGAAGAATTTTTTGCTGGATTCTGACTAATTATTTACTGACTACTATTTACCAATTATTGACAAATTTACATTGTGTTGGCCCATACAGTGTTCCGTGTCACAGTTTCAAACACACTTCACAAAAGGATATGTAAAGTCAGTTTAGGTCAAGTTATTTTATTGGGTCATTTGGGTCAGGGTCACGATAATTCTTGGGTCAGCTGGGTCTGGGTCACGAAAACGATTGGGTCATTTGGGTCTGGGTCACGGAATTTTCAAATTTCATGGGTCGCCTTGGGTCTGGGTCAAATTTGCTTTTGGGTCAAGTGGGTCATGGGTCAGAAATAATGACCCAGTTTCCATCCCTGGGAAATAGTGAAAACCGGAATTCCGGTAATTGGATGCGTTTTCGTGGAAAGCTTGCAAAAGCAAAAATATGCAGTCAGGAAAGCTTTATTCCTCGTGGAAAAAACTGTGATAGCGATAAAAGTTGAGCGATAAACTAAAAATTTTAGATTTTCCGCAAATAAAACCCTTTATTCCGGATTTTTTCGGATTTTGAAACCTCCAGTTTATGACGATTCTATTAGGGTTTACTCCATAGGGTAATCTGCTATAAACGGTCAAAGTTTGTACACACATTTTTTGGTTGCACTGTAATTAACAATTTTATAGCCTTATTTCGATTTTGGTAGGGGCAAACTTTTTTTCTATTTAAAGGATTAACTTAATGACTTTATGCACTTGAAATAGGCATGGGTCAATTTCTTTCCAGTTCTTCCAATAGCCCAATTTAGCTCTGCTGCACTGGATAGAAATAACAGTGGGTGAGCGATAGTTAAATCATAAATAGATCACGTCATGTAATTGAGTGCTAACTTCACAACAGCGTGCAGACAGAACCCTCGCCAACTAATGTGGCATAATTTCTTATTTTCAGGAATACAGCGAGGAAAATTATTAAATATTACGTACATACACCGGACGGCTTACGTTTGGAAGGGCTTCTGAAAAACTTTCCAGAATTTAAGAAGGCATTTTCCTGCCAAAACGGTCAAAAATACGTTGCCGAAACCCAATGTCCAATTTACGGAATGGAATAGAACGGATAGACTTTCAGAAGCAAATTGTTAAATTTATTAATGGCAATGCAGAAATTAAAGGCAAAACAGAGACTTTTATAACAAAGGTATCCTCCGAAAATATCAGTTCACTGCATTATCATCAGCAGTTTTTCTTACAACAGGAACAGACTGCTTGTGGATTACGGCCTTAAAACAAGCAATATATAGTTTGTGCAAAAGGTTGTGTTTCCTGTGTGAACATTTTAGGAAATTGTAGACCTCTTGCGCAGCCAATAATAGTTTATACATGAGTACGGGGGCTGGGGTGCTCTCATTGAAGCGACATAGCGAAAGCGCGACATGGCGAAGGCGCGACAAACGGATATTAGCGCGACATAGCAAAGTCGCGACATGGCTATTGCGCGACATCTCAGTTGCGCGCATTAGCGAAGGCGCGACAACCACTTTATAAGCTAATTATTTGTGAATTTCATGGTTCTATACTTTTCTGGCTTAGTTTAGGCTAAATTGATGGTTATTTACCTATTAATGGTTCAACTCAGCCGGTATACATTCGCAATATTTAAAAATTTGCAACAATAATCTGCGGTAGGGCTTGTACCTTGTTCGGGTTGGGGGGCTTGGACCCCCCCCAGACCCCCCCCCCGCGTTAACCTATGATTGATATGTATATAATTGATAGACTATATATATCAGTACATCTTAGTACAAATTAGAATAAAAGTATTAAATTCTCACGCTGTTCTGAAATATGCTGTGCTCTAAAGGATATATGAGGATTAACGTGTTAGTTTCGTCTAGATGTATATATTTAAGTGTGTATGTACACCACAGATATACATACATACATGTACAAAATGTGTGTTGGTATATATGTGTATGCGTGTATATATTTTTGTGGAAGGAATTTAGCGGAAGAAATAGTGTGCAATAGAATCTAGGCTTAGTTCGCTTATATTAGGACATTTATATAAGTGTATTTAAGTGTTTGTACGGTTGCTTTAGAATTTGGACCACTTAGTTATATAGTAGGTCCACACACGCTTTTACTTTCACAGTACACGCATAATGGGCATTTTTTAAGACACATAGATAATATAATAATTATTTAATTAACTGTACGTGTGTGTACTGCTTAAATGTAAATGTATAACGTTATTCAGAGTAGGTTGCACAATGTTGAGTCGGTGTCGCGGGGAAATTTTTGCTTCCCCCTCTCGTGAAATCTTACACGCCCCACCCGAAAATTCACTAGTGATATTTTTGGCCAGAAAAATGTTTATAGTGAAATTTTCCCACCGGAAAATAGTCAGTGTTTGGATTAGTCAACTTTTTCCATTTTAAGTAGCCTTTTCTTTCCGGGGAGGATCCTGTCACTTGAAGTTTCTATTCCATATCAATTAAGAACAGAAAGTTTTCATTTAATTTACATAGTTCAAACTTTTCAATTTCAATTTTAAATTTTTAAAGATAACGATGTTCTATATAGTTCTATTCTGTATAGGTTTGAGAGAATAAATTCGAGACTAAATTGAAGTTTTCCTATGAATTTTCAAAGAAGTTACAGCAATCTTTCTAATTTAGCATAAGAACTTATTTCTTATTGTATTTCCCCAAAAAATATTAATTTTCGATAACATTTTTTCAGTTACTCAGTTTTTCCATATTTCCTAAAATAAATTCTATTCTTTCGCAATTCTTCTTCGATTTATAAAATATCAAAATTATAAACATACGTAGATTTAGAGCTGAATCTTAAACTGAAACTTCTTTCTATTCGTTCTATCAATATGTTCTTGATGATAGGCAATAGAAACTTCGAATGAAATGATTTTCCTCGGTAAACTTCCATTCGTTTTGCTAATATACTTTTGCTTTTGTTAAGAGAGATGGCCGAGTTAGTTCCGTCTAACTATGGTGGAAATCTACTTTGCTTAAATGGTTTTCTCCACCGTAAGGATAAACAGCGGGGGGACCGGATATATTGGAGGTGTGTACAGCGAGGGTGCCCTGGGCGGGCAGCTTCTCATGGTCCCAACGACGGCGTTATAACGTTTGCGCATACCCATGACCCTGATAATGCTAATATAGGGGCGCGGGTAGCCATATCCGAGATGAAGCGAAGGGCTGCCTCTGAACTTACCAGTTACGGCACCATTTACAGGCAGGTTGTCACGAACATTCCGGAAAACCATGCAATGAGGCTGCCTACCTCAGCCACCGTAGCTCATTCCCTGAGTAGGGCTAGACGTAAGTTGCTTCCTAACCTTCCTGCAAATGCTGAGGATCTTGTCTTAAATGGAGAGTGGTCACTGACAAAGCGAGATGAGAATTTTGTTCTTGTGGACGATAATCATCCAAACGCAGGTCGACTCATTGTGCTGGCTTCCGTTCAGAATTTTGAGCGGTTATGTGGTCCGGGTGAAACGGTTTACATTGACGGGACATTCAAAGTAGTACCGGCTATATTCTACCAACTTTTTACATTCCATATAAAGGTTGGAGGGAAAGAATTGCCGATGGCTTACTGTCTGTTGCCAAACAAAAACGCCAATACGTACAGGGTCTTGTTCCGTGCGCTTAGAAATCGCGCTGTGGAACTAGGTTTTGTATTTCATCCGCAGAGATTTGTTTTGGACTTTGAATCGGGATTAATTTCTGCAATTCGAACGGAGTTTCCAGCTGTGCCTTTCTTTGGATGTTTCTTTCACTTTAGCCAAGCCGTTCTTCGCTGGTTGCGGCAGAATGGATTTCAGATTCCATACCGCCAAGACGATAACTTTAAAGTCCAAGTTAGAAGTACAATTGCTTTAGCATTTCTTCCTTTGCCTGATGTTGTTCCGGCGTTCCAGGAGGTTAGGGAGGCTGCTGTCGCTGAATATCCACAGTTGGCACCCTTTTTCCAGTATTTCAATCAGCAGTGGATTGGCCATGGTACCGTCCCTCTGAGCATGTGGAACGTTCATAATCGCGTCCCTAGAACCAATAATGATCTCGAAGGGTGGCATCTAAAGCTGAACATGGCAGTTGGGAAACTGCACCCAAATGTATACGAGCTGATTCGGGTTTTGAAGGAATTTGAGGAAGAAACCCTGGTGGCGTATGGGCAATTAAACCAAGGCTTAAACTTAGTTCGGCGAAATCGGAAATATCAGGCAATTGACGGTCGGATCAACAGACTGTGGGCACTATATCAGCAGGAACATCACGACCGGGTGCGCTTCCTTCGTGGAATAGCCCACTGCTTCTCAGAGATGCCAATGATGGTGATGGGTGTGGCTGCAGGACCTCCTGGAGCTGCTGCTGGAGGTCAGATGGTTCCCGGTGCGGTCGACGGAGGTCAGATGGTTCCCGGTGCGGTCGGCGGAGGTCAGATGGTTCCCGGTGCGGTCGACGGAGGTCAGATGGCTGTGGGACCTCCTGGAGTGCCTCCTGGCGGAAATGAAGAAGGTCAGGCAGTCATCGCAGAAATGCAGGCTATAGATGGTGATCCGCAGGCAACGCAACTCCCTCAGCCAGGTTTAGAAATTCAGTATGTAGGTAACTTTAATCCGGGACAATATTTGGAGGCTCTAAATCCGGACCAGCCATTTGGAGGACTGCAGGATTTGCAATACAGGGAAGACTAAAATTGTATCTCAGAATTGTATTGAAGCTTAATCAAGAATTAAACAGATTGGTTGAAAGTTCAATGTTTTTCTGACAAACCAAATTTGTGAACAACTTATAATCTGTTTAATTTTTGATAGTTTGTGCAAAACTTGTTGCTTTTAATCGCTCAATCTGGATCTCAAACATGAGCTCTCATATTCATTTGCTGTTACGTTTTATTGTTAGAATTTTTGAACGAACCATGTTGTTCTTGTTTATTTGTGTGAAAGTATACATCTGAGTTGGACCATTAATAGTTAATAGTTATTAATAGTTAATAGTTAATTAATTTCAGTTAATTGAGTTCAGATTAGAATCAGATTCAGATAATTAATTTTAGCATGCAAATTATTGTTGCAAATTTTTAAATATTGCGAATGTATACCGGCTGAGTTGAACCATTAATAGGTAAATAACCATCAATTTAGCCTAAACTAAGCCAGAAAAGTATAGAACCATGAAATTCACAAATAATTAGCTTATAAAGTGGTTGTCGCGCCTTCGCTAATGCGCGCAACTGAGATGTCGCGCAATAGCCATGTCGCTACTTTGCTATGTCGCGCTAATATCCGTTTGTCGCGCCTTCGCCATGTCGCGCTTTCGCTGTGTCGCGCTAATGTCATACAACCATGAGTACTTTCATTCTTATTAGAAACTAGACATTGTGTGATGAGTTAAATTGAAGACATTGTTTGAACACCAATATATATATAAATGTATATATGTATATATTTATATATATATTCTTATTTATATTTATATTTATATCTATAAGTGATTAAAAAACTGTGGCTGTGTCAGCTTCTGTTTTATGCCTTTGAAAAAGCTAGCTGAGCAAGTAATGGAAGAATTTCGCGAGTCATCAGAATAAAGAGTTTTTTCCGGTTTTGGAATTATCAGAAATTGAATCTTTGGAAATTAGAAATTCACTCGTAAAAGATGCTGAATCTTAATCCACTGCGCACACGCATTTATGGTGACATGTATCTTCACTCCGCAAACAACGTGTGAGGGCCAGGGCTGAGCAAACATAAGGGACCTGCTGCGCTGAGGCGCAGTAGGAATAACTTGACTGTAACAAAAGCTTTTTGATGATACTGTTTCCTATTAGTCTTCCAACGACATTATCTACAGTGAGCTTCTTTCGCTTGACACCTGCAGACAAATTCATTATAAATAAATAAATACCAAATAAAGGATATTAATTAATATTAGTTGATTGCAAATATGTGGTGGTCTTTTAGGTGGTGTTCCATAAAGCTGCATTCCCAGTAGAGTCCATGGAATTCAGTGTTTCTATAAGCTGCGCACAAGCCTGTAGATAAAACATGTAACACTAAACCTTTCTAAAACGATGCTTAATATATGATCGATAACCAATACATAATCAAAGATCACATTTTGCCTTGCACTTTTAACATCGCTAGCTATTAGTTTGTATGCGTTTGTACTGAAACGCATCAAATTGGTTAATGCTCAGGCAGTTTCTTTATATAATTGCATGCATTCACCTATCATATGGAGATCATCAGCGGTATTTATCTGAGTTACACATAGTTGTACGGCACTGGACTATGCGCAGGTACTGGGGACACCGATCTAGCAAAATATTAAAACAAAATATTTAATTAGATTTAAATAATAAATACCACACTCAAGACATCGACAGATTTTGAGGAAAGGTACAATATTACGTAATAAAAACAAAGAATTATATATATAGTTACTACGAGTAAGACATATATAACAGCTTTCAATGGCACCACACCCTCGAACTCTCTGCTCAATAGCTATGTCAGCAATGTCCTTTAGCAGGTATAATGTAACCTACAATATCTTTGTCAACTATCACGGTAGACCTTGCTCGACTTGGCAGGGAAAGGATTAGAAACCCTATTCTGCCGATTAAACCAGGGACCGTTTGAGTACGTACGAGTACTCAGCGCACCTCTTCATGTTTGGTCTTTTAGTTTGTCAGGTCAACCAGACGTTCTAGCTGATCTCAGTTAGACAGGACTGCGAAGTCTCATGTCCTGAGCCGGTCAGGCCGGAAGACTGACTCAGCCACTGTTAAACTGGAAAATTTTGTTACTGGTTTTGAAATAAAATTTAAATTCTGACTGAGGGAGGGTACTCATTGTGCTGGCCAGTAGACTGGGCAAAGGTCGGTCTGGTCGCGGCATGGAAAACGCAAGCAAGTCTGTTCCTACTTTCCAGGCAAACATTCATTGACCGAATTTCAAGGAACTGACTTACCCAAGTGTGTGGGTCAATTCTACTAGCTGCTGAGGAGAACCTTCTGTTTCCTCATTTACAACCGAATTTACCAGTTTTTAGGGTTATTAGTGTGCACTGGTGCCAGAAGCGCATCATCAATTTAGGAGGCTAAATTTGAGCTGTAGCTTAAATTTTCTGCTCATGAAAACAATAGCAATAGGGTAGAGCAGAATCTAACCACAGAGCACAGACAATTGATCCAACGTCCGTCACACCAAGAGTTTATAATAGGAAGAGTAAGACACTCAGCCCTTCCTAATAGAATAAGCTTGCGAGATGCTCGGCACATTAAGGCCGAAATCTCGGGGGGGCTTCTCAGCGTGTAAACATAGCACGCTGACATTTTTCATAAACGGGCGTTTTCGGTAAATTAAATACAACAACTTGAGCTAGGAAAGTCGTAGAGCAATAATGTTTATATCATTATGTTGCGTAGAATGAGATCTTTTTAATGATATAAAAATTTTGTAGTTTGGTTGAGGCAATCTCTTACAAATGCAGCAACAACGTAAGGCATTTTGAAGAAATGATGAAATTCGTAGATTTTTCGTGGAAAGGATGTTTTATTGCTGGATTTGTAAGAGATTGCCTCAAGCAAACTACATAATCTTTATATCGTTAAAAAGATCTCATTCTACGCAACATAATGATATAAAAATTATCGCTGTACGACTTTCCAAGCTCAAGTTGTTGTATTTAATTTACCGAAAACGCCCGTTTATGAAAAATGCCAGCGTGCTATGTTTACACGTTGAGAAGCCCCCCCCCCGAGATTTCGGCCTTAATGTGCCGAGCATCTCGCAAGCTTAATCTATTAGGAAGGGCTGAGTGTCTTACTCTTCTTATTATAAACTCTTGGTCACACCTACACTTAAGGTGGTGATTCCTTTTGGGCACATATTGTTGGCTGGCGGCGTAAATCAAGATGAAATTTGACGAAACTTTCCGAAATACGTTCTTTTAGCGTTCTAACACCCTCCGCGCAATCTCGATTCAAAAATTTGAGATTTCCGGTCAAGGCGGTTTTTTCCAATTTCTGAAAGTCTGGCAGCAGCTATACAGTTATGACTATATGCATTTGAAAGATCTCGTTGAGCGTCACATCTTTGCTTTTTAAAGCAACTTTTTAGCTTTTCTCTAACGTGAGATATAGCCGATTTTCTTGTTTTGGCGTCGAAAACTTGTCATTTTTGCAGAAATCAAATAATCCATCATTTCTTGAACTATGCAAGCCGTAAAATCAAACTAAGGGCATTGATCTGAAGATCTCATAAGGGCAAATTATCCGACGCATGATCGTCTTCCAACAGCTATCCTGTAGGCTGCTATCATAACAAATGTAGTTTTTGCAAAGACACGACCAATTTTTTTCCAAAGATTGCATAGCATTCACCATGCAAGCTGGAGGGCTGCTACCTCACAGATGTGTTTTGCACATATATACCCAGGGACGTTTTTTTAGTTGCCCCGATTACTGCTTTCTTGCTAAAGTAATCGCTTGACAAACTTGGAAAAAGTAGGCAAAATCCAGGTTGCGCATACATTTTAGTTCATTTCTCTATAACAAAGAGCGATTTCACAATAAATAAAAAGTCGTCCCCAGCTATTTGATGGAGGTATCGAATGATATAACCGATGTCTCGCGAAAAAATTTACTTGAGTCTGCAAAAATTCTGGAACATTATACTTCTTCTAAAATGTGTTAAAAATATTTTAGAAAAGCAACATTAGTTTCGTGGCATGCATTAAAAAGAGAAAGTGTCAAGCTACATTTTGATTGCACCAACTGAGGATAGTTTGGACTCATAAGTGCAGCGCCAATGTTCGTTATATACATTGTCTTATACCGGCAACAGAACATTTCTTTCCGTGGCTAGTGCATTCAAATACATAATGGAATAAAAGTTTTAAGAATCAAGATTGCAGGACGCTAAACAAGAGTAGTTTTCTATCCAAGTCGATACAAACATTTTTAAAATGCGCAATAAGTAATTGCAAAAACAAAAAGACCGCTTCTTAATGGATGTGACTATTTGCTAACCCTTAGTATTTTCTTTACAATGCGTAAAACAACTTCTTTCAGCAGAATCAATCAAAGCCAGATGCTGGATGTCTCCAATCTTCGAAAAGAAAATAAGGTCAATTCCTAAATGCAGTCAGTGCAACATTTTACATAAAATTGCTACTGTTGTTTTGAATAAAATGCAGTTTTCGATTCTTGTGACTCTAACGTTATTCCCAATCCCTGGTGCCTACTCTGCCTGGGCTAGATGGGGTATGCGCATAACTTTGTTACAAGTTTGGGTAACTGTTTTATTTAACCAATACTACAACGTTAACATTAAATAATAAAAACAACATCAGGAGAGTTTCAGCTAGCCAACAACTAAAATCTATATTTTAACATCCTCACCACTGAATGGTTTAATTTGAACCGTATCCAATTTCCTTTACTTAACCTCAGAATGCTGATAAGTAATAACGACTAAATTCACAGGTGCTTGCCTATAGCCCTTATTTGCTGTAGATTTTTAAGCTTGTGAACTCTACTGCTCGTTGGAGAGCTCAATGCCTAAGTGTCCACAGTCTTTACAGCTATCTCGAAGTGTCACATAAGTGAACAAGTGTATTAAGCTGCGGTCCGCAGTAGTTTCTCGAAGACAGAGTTCAAAATCTGCCTCAGCGGAAAAAAGTGCTAATCGCTAAACTCGCACTAATCGCATTCATGTTGGCGGTTTCACAACATTGATTTCAGAAAACGCTTAATATCTTGGCCTGAATATTTTGAAAACATTGCAGCCAAATTACTATAAAGAATGTAATGCCTTACTCTGCCTGTTATTAAGAGTACATAATAACTAATAGTGTGGCAAGCGTCAAGCTCTTAGTTATTAGGCTTGGGGTCATGATCTGCACGATAACGGCTGACCCCCCCCACTAATTAGACCCATTGCTTCAAAGAAATTCGCACGCTATGCCTACGTGCTAAAACTCGAAAACACAACTAAAGTCTGACACAAAAATGTGTGTACAAAACCTGTAAGGCCTCCAGTGAACTCAATATACGTCGTAGCCCCATAAAACCATATAATTTCGGAATCCTTGCAGCGAGACAAACATGTTTATAAAATCTAAAATTTTTTAAAATTTCAAAAATTTTAAAATATAGGTTTTTCTGGGAATTTTTTCGGACAGTTCAAGCTATTCAGCTCATTCTTTCAGAAAAAAGTTCCCATTAGAAGATGCATTGATTAACACAAGAACGAAAAAAATCGATTGAGAAATAAGCATTTTATTCCAAATTTCGTTTTTCCATTTCCTTTGATGTTTGCCGCTTTTTGCAACTTTGACTGGTTATTACTCGCGACTCGCTCAACGGAAAATTTTTTCGGTTAGATTTTCAGGACCGCCTAGGCGCCCGCTTTCACCTGATATATGTGGTATTTCATTTTTTGAAAGTCGATTTTTTGAAAAATACCACTTTTTGACCAAAAATTTCGGCAAAGCAGATTTAACAAAAGTGAGTAAAAATAAGATAATCATAAGATTCAAGCTGAGCTGAATCCAACGATATAAAGCTTTTGTTGCTACGACTTATATTGCACCAGCAATGAATTTTTAAGCAATATCCCTTATTTCCGTTGGCTTTTGGCTCTCTTTGATGTTGCCGCCGTGATTTGAATGAAGGAGTGTAAACTAGCAAAATCAGCTGAAACAAGGGATATTGTTTAAAAATTCATTGCTAGCGCAATATAAGTCGTAGCAACAAAACCTTTAGACCGTTGGATTCAGCTCAGCTTGAACTCTATGATTATGTTATTTTTACTCACTTTTGCTAAACTTGCTTTTCCGAAATTTTTTGGTCAAAAAGTGGTATTTTTCAAAAAAAAATCGACTTTAAAAATATGAAATACCACATATATCAGGTGAAAGCAGGCGCCTAGGCGGTCCTGAAAATCTAACCGAAAAAATTTTCTGTTGAGCGAGTCGCGAGTAATGACCAGTCAAGGCTGCAAAAAGCGGCAAACATCAAAGGAAATGGTGTAAGGGAAGCAGGAATAGGAAAGATTGATAAGCCTGCAATGGGAGTTCAGCTGATGGTCCCGTGGTGTAGTAGTTAGCATGTCTGACTCTAGAGCAGAAGGGCCGTGGTTCGATCCCCGGCGGGACCAATTCTTTACTTTCAATGGTGAGTGAAAAGCTGAACCTCCCTCTTCCCTTCTCTCTTCTAGGTCCTGGTTTCGTGGGTACAAGGGTGCATGACGCCTCCCGTTCGGGCTTGTCCTTGGTTTCTTCCTGGTCCACCAGCCCTGGTAGAAGCGCTACATGTGTCGAGGCTGCCTCAGGACCCGGATTGGACTCCTGTCTCCGGTCCCCCAGTAGTTGCTTCTGGTTGGTTGGATCTAAAAGGGGTCTGGAACGTGTGTCGGGGGAGCACGGATCCCTTGGGCTCAGAATGCCCTGCGCTGGATGCGCACTCGGTTCGATTCCGAGTTGAGTAAGCCGCGGGACGCGTCTTAATTGAAACCCGGAGGAGATGTAAGGGAAGCAGGCATAGGAAAGATTGATAAGCCTGCAACGGGAGTTCAGCTGATGGCCCTGTGGTGTAGTTGGTTAGCATGTCTGCTCCGGAGTCAGAAGGGCCGTGGTTCGAAACCCGGCTGGGCCAATTCTTTACTTTCAATGGTGAGTGAAAAGCTGAACCTCCCTCTTCCCTTCTCTCTTCTAGGTCCTGGTTTCGTGGGTACAAGGGTGCCTGACGCCTCCCGTTCGGGCTTGTCCTTGGTTTCTTCCTGGTCCACCAGCCCTGGTAGAAGCGCTACAATGGGAAAACGAAATTTTGGAAAAATTGCTTATTTCTCAACCGATTTTTTCATTCTTGTGTCAATCGATGCGTCTTCGGACGGGAAAAGTTTTCTGAAAGAATGAGCTGAATAGCAAGAACGGTTCGAAAACATACCCAGAAAAACCGATATTTTAAAATTTTTGAAATTTTAAAAAATTTCAATTTTTATAAAAATGTTTGTCTCGCTGCAAGGATTTCGAAAATATATGGTTTTATGGGGCTTCGACGTATATTGAGTTCACTGGAGGCCTTACAGATTTTGTACACACATTTTTGTGTCAGACTTTAGTCACTTGGTTCAATGTGCGTCTGTTGCGAGCTTCAGCACACAAGCATAGCGTGCGAATTTCTTTGAAGTGATGGGTCTAATTTTGTGGGAGGGTCAGCGGTTATCGTGCAGATCGTGTCCCCAAGCCTAATAACTAAGAGCATGACGCTTGTCATACTCTTAGGGCCATTTCAAGAAAGGGTAGAGTAGAGTTAAAATTAACTCGATCCTTTTCATGAAAGAGTTAAAGGAGGGAAACTCAAGCTTGAGTGGAGTTAAAGCGAGTTAGAACAGTTAATTTTAACTCTACTCTACTCTACTCTACCCTTTCTTGAAAAGGCCCTTAGTTATTATGTACTCTTGCTGTTATAAACGCAAGCTTGCAACTTCTTTGTTTCAGAGGAAAGGGGAGTCGACTGTTCTAACTACGACAACTGTCACACCATCACGCACACCAATGCCACCATTCGATGCCGAAACGAAGTCGATCCCGACATTGATTCCGATTCCGGAAGTCAGGAAACCGACCGTCATCGATTTGTTTGTCCGTTGGGGTGTCCGAAAGCCCATCGACTGAGCGCTTTTCTGAAGTCCAAATACGTCCGCTACAATGACTGCCGCCAGTACCAAACCTATAACACAGAATACCGAAGGAAGGATGGTGACTGGATTATGTGGATTAGAAAACCATGCTCAGCCAAACTCACAACCTGGTGCCAGTTTGACGATGATAACCCTAAGGGCAAAGAGGATGATGTTAAAAATAACTGATAGTACTGATACGCATATATAACAATGATAATAAAACTACTGGGCCACTAGTTTAGACTATTATTTAAGTTTAATCACAACTGAAAGTGGAAAGATTTGGCTCCTCCGGGAATCGAACCACGGAGCCCCCGAACTTTAGTCAGACTTGCAATCACTACAACACGTAGCCAGGACAGAAGAGCGCATAACTTCTATATCATTGGTGATCTCTGTACAAAAGTTACCATTCGGAAAAACGGTATAATTATGATGATCTATGCAACTTCATCCGATAGCGACCGAACTCCGGCCCAGTCACACCGAGAAAGGCACAAGCCGCCCCTAAGATGAGCACCGTTTCCCGACAAACTACAGCATCAGTAGCAGGAACTTGCAAAGCTGGTCCCTCACCCTCAGCTGAATCCTCTTAATCCCCCTAATCTGGCCCACTGAGCGGCCAGTTCTTGCAATTTGTTTTATGGGTTTGGGACTAATCCCGACCTCTACCTCTGTCTCGGGATAAAGAATAAGGATAGTTGATACGTTTTGGGGCTGCTGAGACTAAGTGTTGTGCTGGGAGGGAGTAATTTCCAGCTCAATTTATTTAACCGAAGTACATAGGTTGCATTATTTCCTTTAGTCTAAGGATAATTGGATTAAGACAGGGCATTCAATTTATTTGTTTTAGTTTAACCCAGCATTGGAATCTCAAGATTATTAGATTAATAAATTAGTCTAAATTTGGTGTTAGGATTGTAGTCCATTATAGCCTACAGCTGCCTAGCTAGCACTATGTTAACAAATATCAAATCTCGCCTTGCACTCAGTCGTTTCTCTTACATTAAATTTTCAATCACATTTTAACCACGTTTAATATAAACACATTATGGTCATCCACGATTTTGGGTCCACCGATGAAATAATTAATTCTTTACATAATATATTGCCAAATATTTTCCGGAAGGTAACGAATCATACCGCGAGCCCCACAACTGCACACATGTGGGTTGCCTGTTGTAGGACTGTATTAATGTTCTAAGGATATTGGATTAAGACAGGGCATGTCCAATTTATTGTTTTAGATTTAACCGCAGCATTGGAAGTCTGCAAGATTATTAGATTAGTAATTAGTGCTAAATGTTGGTGCTAGGATTGTAGTCGCATTATAGCCTACGCTGCCTAGCTAGCACTATGTTAACAAATATCAAATCTCGCCTTGCACTCGTCGTTTCTGCTGTGACTTAATTTTCAAGTCAGTATTTTAAAGCCACGTTTAATATAAAATTAATATGGTCATCCACGATTTTGGGTGCTACCGTGAATATTACCTTTACATAATAGTAGTTGGGCCAAAGTATGTTTTGCACAGGAAAAGAGTATATTTAAACGAATCATACCGGCAGAAGAGCACACACACAACTGCACATGGGTTGCCTGTTGGTGCGTACATAGGACATGTATTAATGTATATGTGTAATTACAAAATATTAGCCAGCTTTTACATGTATTTATGCATATGTGTATTAGTATACATATATATATATATATACATATATGTATATGTATATTATATATATACATACAAACATATGTATATATATATATACATACATACATATGTATATATATATATATATATATATATATATATATATATATATATATAAGAGGACCTTGACAAGTTTAGCAAGTTATATGTTCAACGTGTAAATTAGAGTGAGCTAGACTGTAATGGATGACAGGCAAAGCAGCAAACTAAGCAAATCAGCATGAAGGGGGGGCAGAGTATTATATATATACATATATATGTATATATATATATATATAAATATATATAAGAGGATCTTGACAAGTTAGCAAGTTATATGTTCAACGTGTGAATTAGACTGTGGTAGACTGTCATTGATGACAGGCTAAGGAGCAAACTAAGCAAATCAGCATGAAAGGGGGGCTGAGTATTATATATATACATATATATGTATATATATATATATATATGAGGATCTTGACAAGTTAGCAAGTTATATGTTCAACGTGTAAATTAGCTGTCCTAGACTGTCATTGATGACAGGCTAAGGAGCCAACTAAGCAAATCAGCATGAAAGTGGGGGGGTGTGCAGAGTATTATATATATATATATACATATATATATATGTATATATATATATATATATATATATATATATATATATATATATATATATGTGTGTGTTAGATTATCTAGACAATTTAGATAGTTATATGGTAACGGTGTAAATTAGACTGTGCTAGACTGTCATTGATGACAAGCTAAGGAGCAAACTAAGCAAATCAGCATGAAAGGGGGGCGTGCAGAGTTCTTAGACTGTCAAGCAGGCCTTAGCCTGTCATTTCTGTTAACCTGTCAAGCCTGCGTATTTGAGTGTACAACTTCAAAGAAACAGTGCCGCTTTTTGCTTGATGACAGGCTAGCGCGATAGAGTTCTTAGACTGTCAAGCAGGCATTAGCCAGTCATTTCTGTTAACCTGTCACGCCTGCGTATTTGAGTGTATAACTTCAAAGAAACAGTGCCGCTTTTTGCTTGATGACAGGCTAGCGCGACACGCATCAAATGGTTACCATATTTACAGTAAATATAGTCCTGCTGCGAGCACAAAATTATTATTTTGGCATGCTGCATCTATGTATGCAGCCGTTCCTCGACATCGAACGCTGCCTGGCCATAGCAAAACTAATACCCATCAGAACTTAAGTTTACATACCCTCCGCTGTGTTTGAAGACTTAAGGCAATTTATGTGTTAATAATGCCTGCGAGATTGTTCATTCAAAAGTTGGACTTTAAGCGACAATCGTACAATACTTCAGGTCTTAATCAGAGAAATTTCATTGCAGAATTTCAGTTAACTCCTCCACCACAACTTAACTATATTACTTCACTTCTAAAATTCAGTCTGAGAACTGTTCCACTAGGTACACGAGAACTGCTCTAGAAACTATTAGTAACAGTAATAAGAGTCTAAATAATCTTTGAATTGAATTAAATCTGTATTAAATTGAACTTTAATTACAGTTGTCAAATATCAGCAACCGAGAAAGGTTGAAATCAGCGTAATAAGCCTACTCTCAACGTCTGGGGATGTGGCTTAGTGGTAGAGCGTTCTACTCTTAAACCAAAGCTCGGTGGTTCGATCCCCGCCCTGGACACTTTTCTTCGCATCTTTCAATCCTGATTTCAACCTTTCACATTTGGCGACCGTGCCGTGTCCTTACCGCTCTGAGGAGATGAAGTCGTTTGTGATGCCTGGGAATTGTGGAATTGCAGGTCATTGAGATAGTTGGTTTGGTTCATGGTGTTCCTCGTGGTGTTAAGGGTTATAGTTGATATGGTTACATGGTTCCTTGATTTGATGTAAAGGCTCCCGGCTTTGAAGAAGAATGAAGTATAATATGGCCTTAGGTTAGGAGGCAGCCGGGGAGCCTTAGACCACATGGATTTGGACCGACCTGCAATTCCTGGAAATTCGAGGTCGAATTTCAATTAGCAAGGTAAATATCAGCAACCAAGAAAGGTTGAAATCAGCGTAATAAACCTACTCTCAACATCCGGGGATGTGGCTTAGTGGTAGAGCGTTCTACTCTTAAACCAAAGCTCGGTGGTACGATCCCCGCCCTGGACACTTTTCTTCACTTCTTTCAGATCCTGATTTCAACCTTTCACACAGTCCATGCATTCAAAGCTTTTGTTAGATTTATAAATTCGTCAAGGAGTGATCATTTTGATTACCGTTGTTGGAACCGAACATCGTCAATCGGTCTATTTAAAGGACATGAACAGATTACCAGTCCCAAATTTTTCGCAACTGAAGCTGCCAAGCTTTGTTCCAGCATATGTAACGGCAGTCACATTGAATTTCTTTATTGGTATCCTATGTTGTTAACAACATTGACAGCAAAGGCAAATATTAAGTTTAAGCGAAAAAAACGCAAAACTGGTTTTGCGGACGTTTACTCCAAGTTCGAAATCTGAATGCTTGCTTATTCAGTAGAAGCATTATAAATACACAGTTTTATACTTTGCTGTATCATTAACTATGTAAGTGTTTGCAAAACATACTTTTTAAACCGTTTATAGTAGACCTGCTGCCTCGTGACGCAGAAGGAAAAAGTAAATCAATGGCAGCATCCTCGACGACCCCACCCTCTTTCTCTAACGTATTCCCACCATGTGGCTGAGCGTTGAGTACTGCGTTCACTATTGATTCCATATTCAAACCCATACGCTCCAGAGTTACCTGGCACTCATTCAGAAACCATTGCGCGTGGTGCGTGAAAAGGACACGTCCTTGCTGACGGACAGTATCCAATAACAAAAGATTAGTCGAATCTTGGGTCAGAGATAGCAGATCATTCTTATTGACATTGACAGCTATATTGGTGTTATCCGGAAGTCCAGCAAATAGAAGCTGAGCATTCGGCGACAAGGTGGACAAATCACTACTCCTTGAGTCCAGCCATGAATACAAAGTGGATAGAAAATGTGCCTGCATGACTAATACGCTCTATCTTCAGAAAATACTCCTGGCTAACAACGCGACGAATCCCAGTGCTAGTGCCTGATGACGAAGTGCAAGGACTAGGTAATGGAGTAATGCTAACAGCGGCTCCTCTGTTAGGTGCAAATGATCTGAAGATCTTGGCAATTAGCATTCAAGACGGGATATACCGTCGATCTGTCAGTACTTACAGTTAATAGGGTGGTAATAACCGTAGTATTATCAGATAGCAGAGAGGAGCCAACGGAAACTGTGCCGTACGGCACAATATCAGCTGTAGAATGAGATGGCTGTTGACCGCTGTAATGCGGCAGATCGGAACATGTCGTAGAAGTAAATTCCAGAATGACAGAATCGCTAGAATGAGCGATGGCTGCATTTGCCACGTAGACAGAAAAGTTCAAAGAAAATTATTGCTCGATTCGTATCTGACGTGCTTTCTGATGATTCTGAGACTCCACTAAACACAGAGTCGTTTCGCGAAGGTGCATTCTCGGTAATATTGGAATTCGCTGTTCCACGGATTCGTCCAAACCAGGATTTGAATATCTAGTAGGTTTTCGACCAAAGTTACTGAGAACTAAGAGCAGCTTCCGTATCCAAAACTCAAGGTAAAAATTATTTCTCATCATTAACCGCTGTTAGACGGCGAAAAGACAAGAGAAGAAACAGCAAAAATAGGATTGTGCAGACTGAGTCGAAATGACAACAAAGTTTGAATAAACGCAAGCAGCAGACCAGTTTAAGCAGCAGTTGCTAGACTAGGTTGCTGGTTGTGTCATTTTAACTTTTCCTAGTTTTGCGTTAAAACTCAAGTGATGGAAATGCGACTCATTGACAAACAGTTGAAATGAAGCTGCTAACGTTTGCCTAATTGCTTTCTTATTGCTTAAAGCCAGCAAGAAGTGAGAAGGACCGAACCCTGTGCAACTTTTCTTTGCTTCTAACCAAAGTTTTGCAACAAAACTGGGACCTTATAATAAATGAAACAGAATATATTTCTAATTAATACATCAGTTATAATATAATATCCATAGTAAATTAAGACACCTTGTTTAAAAACATTAAAAGAAGTCATATTAAATTAACATATGATCAAGTCAAATTAAGGGGGGTCGCCGGGTATCAAATTTATAGTCGCCGTTTCGCCCCTTTTTGGCTATAATATAATATGTGCCCAAAAACCAGACAAATTTTTAGAGTCCAGAGTCAATCCAGTTTAGTGATATTTCAGGTCAAATCCCTACAATTTAGTATTTGTGCCAGTATGCCTCGCTGAGAGCTTCGAATCGAGGTCGCGCACACATAAGTAGTATAGTGCGAGTTTTTGAGCTCCCGGGAGTCAATGACCTTTTGACGTTTCCTGGCCTACACTGGGTTGTGTATGTATCTGTAATTGACTGTTGACTTTTCCTTGTTCTTTTCGCCCTTTGACCTTTTGACCTTTCACAATCACGTCATCAAATACGTTATCCCATTCACAAGTTTGATTTACGTCTTTCATTGCCGTCCCTCTGTGTTCTTCCCCGGGGCTTGAGACCCGGCGTCGGCCCATTACCGGACTCCAACCTACCTATCTAATCTGTCTAACTACCTACCTACCTAATCTAATCTATAAACAATGCCTAACCTAATCTAACCTACCTATCTAGTCTACATACAGTACGGACACCTATGGGCAAAAAAGGTCAAGTTTTCAACTTTCCCAAATATAGCCAAATTTTATATCAAATTGAAGCTCTTGATGTCCTGAACATTTTATCTTCTTACACCAAGTCTCTACAAAGTAGTAAGTTAAAGTAAGCTAAATTCAACTAAAAAACTTGGAAAAGACATCACGTGACAAGACGAACTGACCAATCAAGGAACACATCAATGCTCAGACACACCAGACAAACAAACCTCGAAAACACATAAAAGCATTCAAATTCTGGGAAAATGTGTTAGGAGAATAAACATTGAAGACATAAAAACAACCACCAAAATCCGATCTTTTACGCCATACCCACTCAACTATCCCCTATCCCAACCCAGGAGTACTGTATATATTGTACATATGTATTTCCTGTAAATAATCGCTTAGAAAACCAAAAAATAATAAAAATACAAAAATACAAAAATATTGCATGCGCCGGACTAGGTTAGGTACTGTATATAGACTAGATAGGTAGGTTAGATTAGGTTAGGCATTGTATATAGATTAGGTTAGGTAGGTAGGTACGTAGATTAAGTATTGTATATAGAGTAGGTTAGATTGGGTAATGGGCCGACGCCGGGTCCCAAGCCCCAGGGGAAGAACGCAGAGGGCCGGTTAAACAATGTTCGGAACATGATGAGTTGACATTATTGAAGTGTATTAGGATTTGTTGTGCAGGTCGGGAAGTGTATTTGGATTTGTAGTGCAGGCCGGAGTAAGTGCAGTTCACCACTTTTTAGTTCACCGATATAGGATGAGAGTCTGTAAAGTTATAGGCGGTCAAAGATTACACATAATGAAATTTTATGATACCCGATTGGATGATGCTGCAACTAGATTATATAAACCCTTGGAGTTAGAAGGTAGGAAAAGCCAAGGATCAGGGGGAGTGAAGAATATAGAATCATGGGAAGGGTGTTAAACTAAAACGGGTAAGATGAAATTGTAATATTAAACCAAGAATAGGAACTGAAAATTTACTCCTAATTTTGACTCCCGGAGCGGGGGTCGAAAAGCGGACACTATATGTATTTGTATTTGTATGTATTTGTACCACTAAACTTTTATTATTCAAAATTTGCTATTGTATCCTTTGTTTGGCAGTGTATTTTGCTAATTGTATATGTTCTTTATTTTGGTTTCATTTTAAGCTATTTGCCACGAAAAAATATTTTACGATGCTATGTTGCTGCTTTATTTGACTTCAAATTCAAAAATCAACATTTCAACTGCGGTTTAGATTTTAACTTTTTCTGTCCCTAGCGCTGCTAATTTGACCTAATCTTATGTTAATTTAATATGACTTTTTGCACTGTTTAAACTTTGGTTAGAAGCAAAGAAAACGTGCACAGGGTTCGGTCCTTCTCACTACTGGCTTGCTTTAAGCAATAAGATAGCAATTAGGAAAAAGCTAGTAGCTTCGTTTCAACTATTTGTCAATGAGTCGCATTTCCCCCACTTGAGTTTTAATGCAAAACTAGGAAAAGTTAAAATGACATAACCAGCAACCTAGTCTAGCAACTGCTGCTTAAACTGGTCTGCTGCTTGCGTTTATTCCAACTTTGTTGTCATTTGGACTCAGTCTGCACAATCCTATTGTTGCTGTTTCTTCTCTTGTCTTTTCGCAGTCTACGAGCGGTTATGGGTATGTCAGCTTTAACTCCACCGCGAGTGTAGAAGGTTTCCGGAAAGTTGTGATTTGTCTCAAAATATTTTTCAACTTTCGAGACTTTTTGTCTCGAAAGAATTTCAACTTTCGAGACTTCTTGAAAATATTTTGAGACACTTGATGAATTTGCCTAGAGCATTTTTGCACGCAAACATGCAAAATAAATGTTGGCATGTTTAAATAAATAAATGGCCAAATAAATAAACATGCACATAAACATGTTTCGAGACATTTTTCAAATATTTCTAGAAAGTTTTGAAATATTTCGAGACAATTTCGATTTTCATTTTTGCAACTTTCGAGACATTTGTTGACAACTTTCGAGTCGTTTTTCTCAACTTTCCGGAAACCTTCTACACTCGCGGTGGAGTTAAAGCTGACATACCCATTATGATGAGAAATACTTTTTATTATTGAGTTTTAGATATGGAAGCTGATCTTAGTTCTCGGTAGCCTTTGGTTGCCAACCTAATACGTATTCAAATCCTGGTTTAGTCGAATCCGTGGAACAGCGAATTCTAATATTACCGAACCTGCACCTACGCGAAACAACTCTGTGTTTAGTGATGTTGTTGAATCATCCAAAAGCACGTCAGATACGAATCGAATAATAATTTTCTTTGAACTTGTCTGTCTCAGTAGCAAATGCAGCCATCGCTCATTCTAGCAATTCTGTCATTCCGGAATTTACTTCTACGACAGGTTCCGCTCTGCCGCATTCCAGCGGTCTACGGCCATCTCATTCTCCAGCTGGTATTGTGCTGGCATTGTAAATTGTACGGCACAGTTTCCGCTGGCAACTCTCTGGTTTTACTGAAATCTGATAATGCTACGGTTCTTACCACTCTATTATCTGTAAATACAGCTTGAATGCTAGTCGCCAAGCTCTTCAGATCATTTGCACCTAACAGAGGAGCCGCTGCTAGCATTACTCCATTACCTAGTCCTTGCACTTCATCATCAGGCACTAGCACTGGGATTCGTCGCGTTGTTAGCCAGGAGTATTTTCTGAAGATAGAGCGTATACGTCATGCAGGCACATTTTCTATCCACTTTGTATTCATGGCTGGACTCAAGGAGTAGTGATTTGTCCACATTGTCGCCGAAAGCTCAGCTTCAATCTGCTGGACTTGACTGGATGTAAGCTAATGCTCCTAATTTTAGTTTGACTTTCGCAGTTTCCAGATTTTGAATGAATATGATACATTCTTAGCTGCAAGGCAGGCAATCAAATAAACCCTATTTCTGCTAACCAACAGTTATGCATTTGAACTCTCTTTGAAAGCAGAAAAGGTACTAACCCTCTCCTCCAACTAAGTGTGATATATTTTAGGAAGAAATTTAAATCTTATTAAACCTTATTGTTAATCTTAACTCAAGCACATTTTCCGCTTTCAGATGAAGAACTCTACGTAATTGCTTTAAAATTTATGCGTTGCTATTTTGTTCCAGACTACGAAGGATCAGCTATCCCTAGCCAGTCAAGGATCGACTAATCCTTTGTTTTGTAATTATTCGTCATAAGGGCGTGTTCTTTTCGCGCACAATGAGTGCGAGGTAACTCAGGAGTGACTGGGTTTGGATATGGAATCAGCAGTAGACGGGGTGCCCAACGCTCCCATAACAAATTGCAAGAGCTAGCCCCCTCAGCGGAGAGGGATTAAGATAATTAACTGAGGCTGAGGGTAGAGGTTCTGCAATTTTCTACTACTAGAGTCAATCTGGAAAAACTAATTGTAGAATATTTTGCGAATACACAATTTTCCGGAAAACCTGATTTCGAATCATAATCGAATAGCAACGTTTTTTGGTTTTAATTTGTACACAACCATCAGAGAGCTAGATGGCGTACTGATACGTCATTTCAGGGCCACTGCTAGCTGGTTACCCAATTGTCTGAACCATAGTTCCACGGCCTGTGTTGAAACTTGAGGCAGGAACTACCGGGGAGTTACATTTTGGACTGCAGAAGCATTGCATGGGACTCTCAAGATGTCTGCAGAGATCCGATAATTATTTTGCACCGAACTACAAAGAACAGTTCCAGAGGCCACTTTGACGACGAAACTTTTGCCTTAGAAGAAATAGTGCTTAGTTGGGGGACCTGTGGCACCCAGGAAAACATAGGTGGGGACCTGGAAGTTAGGGAAACGGGGAAACATGCCTGTCATGGTCGTCGATTTGTAGATACTTCGCGGAGTAAAAGATTTCTACCAAATTTTGACTGATTTACTGGATATGGAAATGGTTGAGATGTCACGTGTCACGCACAACGGCCCTAGCAAAACAGATTAACCTACAAATTATTTTCATATAATATAATATAAACAAAATCATTCATTAGCAAAATCGTTACCGGTACAGCATTCCTTAGCCTAATTCTATCCCAACTGAATCTTATTAGCTAAGAGGCCACTAGCACGTACTCAGACGTAAGACCAATTCTATTACCTTTCACGCCTTGTTCTGTACAATATAATACAATACAATACAATACAATTGAACAGCGCTCTTGGAATTTGTCTGCAAAGGTTATTACTGCTGTTATTTTTGTATTGAAGACTTGTGCTCTTCGGGCTAGTCACCAGATTACGGCAACGTCGAGGCCGACGGAGCAGGTGTCTTAAAAAGGAAAGGACATCATCCGTCGTGACGTCGACGAGGATCTAGAGACTCCTTATGACAACTTGTCTGAGTTGTTTTTGGCCACGCTTTAAGGAGCAAGTTCCATGGCTAAACATTTTGCATCTTCGGATGATGATAATCACATTGTGATGTCTAATGCAGCAAACAACAACAACAACAACAACAAAAAGTCGCAACAGCTCACTTATTCAGTTCATTTTTGCAGTTTAAGGGGGGGTCCATTTTTTGATCACTTTTTTGACTTTCTCCGATCTCGCTGATATTCACATATTCTATTGTCCAAATGGTATATTTTAATGAGTTTTTAAAATTAAAGTCGAAACTCTTACTTTTGTCGAGTAATTTCACCTCAAAATTGAGATTTCGTGTGTTAAACATAGGAAATTTAAAAAGTTGCCACTTTTTCGCGTGCGCCAAAAAACTCTCCCGACAAACGTTGATGAATCTGGACAAATTATACATTAAAATAACGCTAAAATGTTAGTCGACGGTACCCTGGAATTAGAATTTTAGTTTAAAATTTTTTAATTAATTTTTGAAGGTTGGTTTGAACGTTGGTCTGTATTAAAGAGAAGTGGAAAAGTCAGACGTAAAGGTCAATACTTTGGGGGTCCCATATAAATTTAGTTTTAAATTTATAGAAATAATTTTTGAACACTTTTAATTGGTCCCATTACAGTCGAATTCTGCTGTATATAATCCAGGCAACCTAACACCAGATCTCTTAAATTAACTAATGTATTTAGTATATTTCCGTTTTCAGTTCATTTCATAACTTGTCAAGTATTTGAACACTGCTCGAATTCCAAAACTGCAGTTTCAATATTTCTTACTTTTGTACTAACTTTGTAGTTAGAGAATCTGATGAGCCCCCAAAGTACTGACCTTTACGTCTGACGTTTCCATTTCTCTTTAATACAGACCAACGTCTCAGCAGGAGAGCAATTAAGGGATTAATTTTCTCTTCCAATTTTGGGGGCCCACCAGATTCCTACAAGCCAAAGCTCTTTCCAACGCCACAAATTGCGAAAGTTACAGCGTTTCAAAGAAATCACCACCAAATCACTGCACAAAAGGATACCAGCACCTTAAGCAGTTATGTTCTCAAAGGGTTTATTCCACTTTTAGCGGTAACTTATTTTCAGAATATTATGGAACTTCTAGTATAGGATGAAACGAAGGAAGAAGGCTTGTCATTGATAAGCATGTACGAATAGCAGACTACATGCATGTTATACAGTTTTCTGAATTAACGTCTGCATTATGTAACATTGGCTTATACCTACACTGTATAGCCTACGCTTACACTTCGTGAAACTGCTTTACTTATTTCCACTAAAAACGGAAATGAGTCTTTTATTCACGATTTTGTTATTCACTTTCTCAATATCTGTTTTCTTCATTTTATAGGCTAAATTTAAATAACTTTTACGTAACCCCCAAATTTAAAGATTAGGAAGTTTAACATGCTATAGATCAATCATTTTCTTTTTGAATTTTAAGAGGGCTTCGTCCAAAACAGAATTATGGTAGTTGAACAATCATTGATGTAGCAATAACCTAAACAAATTTTAAAGGCAAATGAAACTTTCAAATAAAAAATTGAAGAACAAAAACGGCACAAATCGCTTACAAAAGTACTCTTAAAGAAAATTACTTTCACAAGGGTCAGTGAGGTTTGACCTTCAGTTCAGGTATGACGACAAGATGCCACCAACATAAAGTTTATATTAATTTTGAATTCCTTTTAGCGACCGTGGCCTAACCAGGAGTACGATACACGTTTCGAGAGCAGCTGTGCTGTGCAGGTCGCTGCGGATTCACGCAGTCCCTGCTGTGGAAACTTTTGTCGACGCATAGGTGTGTTGTAAGCCTAAATAAAAATTAAACTGTCATTTTGCAAACTTTGCATTAAAACACAGGAGGTAGTAGAGGAAACTATAAAAGTGAAATATGCCAGACTGAAGTCAATGGTGGAGGTTATTTGAGTGCTAACTTCATAGAATGTCATTTGAAAATTTCAGTTGGTCCGCTCATCTAGACTAAGCATGCTTGAGGGTAAAATCCAGACTTTAAGCGAGATGACGGATGAGATCCTAGGCACTTCCTAAAACTGAATATCTTCAAATTTTTCTGCAACAATGCAGACAACAAACTAGATTAACTAACTTAGACCAAGCACTAAAATGTACGATAGGGCTGCTTTAAAATGAGATCTGCAACCTTTCTTCAGAAATTAATGTTTAGGTTGGCTTATTGCCATGGTACGGCATAGGCGTAACGGAGATTTGCATTTGGGGTGGGGCTGGACGCTGGTTCCTCTCTAGGTGAACCCATAGGTGTAACGGGGATTTGGGTTGGGGGGGGCCCTCCCCCGGAATTTTGGGGGGGGGGCCCCTTTTTAGACCCCCCCAAACCCCCCCCACGACCCCCCCCCCAAACCTCCTCCAAAAAATTTTTTCTATTTTTATGCCAAAAATTGCATTTTCAGCCATTGCTAATGCCGAAAAACATGAAATCATTAAGTAATTTTAACATTAGACAGTTTTTTTAAACTCGAAAAGTGGATTGTCAACATGTTTCTGAGTCTAGCATAAGGTCAAGATTGAGTCTAGAAGTCCATAAAACCGTTATAAACGTGTATTTCTCGCGATAATAATCACGTTAAGCCAAAATTTTGACTTTCGTGAAAAATTTTGCTAAATTTGTCCTAAAAATGCCCAATTTTTGGCCACTTTTCGGCGCGATTCAATGCACCCCCCCCCCCCCCCCCCAATTGGGGGGGGGGGCGGGACAACCTCCCCAAAAATTTCTGGGGGAAAATTTGAAAAAATAGCTGGGGGGGTTACTCAAAACCCCCCCCCCAATTACACCTATGGGTGAACCAGGCCATAGGTGTACCACCTGTTTGGGTTGGGGGGGGGGAGTATATAGAAGGTCCAAATAATTTGGCTCGGGGGACCCCACCAAAATCCGAAATTTGGGGGGGATCCCCCTAAACTGTACCCAAGTTTTTTTAGTTAAAAATGCTCCTTTTTCGATGTACAGTACGAGTACATTAAACGTACTCAAAAGCTTCTGTCAATAGTTTTCGTATGCGAAAAGAGGGCTTGAAAATTGACAAATTTGTGCTAAAATCTGCCTAAATTAGGCCAGATTGTGAAATATAATTGCGTATATATATTACCTTTTAACTGCTATAAATAACCACCTTCAGCTGTCTATAGCTGATTTACATCCATTTTTCCGAATTTTTTTCAAAAATTTTCAGAAATTGCAAAAATTTTTCAAAAATTTTCCATTTTTACTTGGTTTGGACCCAGTTTTAGGGGGGAGGGGGGTTTGGAGCTCGGCTTGGGGGGGAGTAGTTGAAGCCGGGTAGGGGAGGGGGGTGGCGGGTCTGGCCTCTCCGTGGGGGGGGTCTCATAGGGGGTAAACTGTAGCCTGGTTCACCTATGAACCAGGCTACAGTTTGCCCCGTAGGAGTGTGAGGGGGCGGGCTGGAAATGTGCGAAATCTTGCTAAAATTCGCTTAATTATATACCTTAAAAATCGCTAAAACAGCTTAAAATTGATAAAATTTTTCAGGTTTTAACGAAAAACCAATTTGTCGCCGACCCCCCCCCCCCGAGAATTTTTCTTATCCCTCCCCCAAACAACCCAAATCTACTTTTTTCGACCACCCCCCACTCTCTCCCCTTTTTTGCCAGACCCCCCCTCCCTACTTTTTTCAAACCCCACTTTTTTACACCCCCCCCCTCCCGAGAGCGCCCCCAAACATAGTTCCTTTGGGGGGGCCCCCCCCAAATTGTCGACCAATGCCCCCCCCCCCAGATTTTTGGACTTACCCTCCCCCCACCCCAACCTTTGGCCATAGGTGTAACGGGGATTTGGGTTGGGGGGCCCCCTCCCCCGGAATTTGCGGGGGGCCCCCCTTTTAGACCTCCCCCAAACCCCACCCCTCGACCCCCTCCAAACATCCACCAAAAATTTTTTTCTATTTTTATGCCAAAAATCGCATTTTCAGCCATTGCTAATGCCAAAAAAACATTCAACTATGAAGTAATTTTGACAGTAGACAGGTGTTTTAAACTCGAAAACTTGATTGCCAACATGTTTCTAAGTCGAAAATAAGGTCAATATTGAGTCAGAAAGTCCATAAAACGTTTGAAAACGTGTATTTAACGCAATAATGAACAGTTTAAGCGAAAAATTTGGACATTTTTGAAAAATTTTGCAAAATTTACCATAAAAATACCCAATTTTTGGCAAATTTTTCGCGCCTTCGGCGCGACTACTCCCCCCCCCCCCCCCCAGCCGGGGGGCCGGGGCCCCAAAAATTTTTTGGGGGGTGGTTTGTAAAATGGCTGGGGGGGGGGGTTACCCCCCCAAACCTTCCAATTACACCTATGCCTTTGGTTTGCCCCGAACCCCCCCCCCCCATAGGTGTAACGGAGATTTGGGGTGGGGGAGGCTCCCCCCCCAACATTTTCTGGGGGGGGGGGGCCCCCAGACCCCCCCAACCCCCCCCCCCCCCAGGACCCCCCCCAACTTCCCAAAAAAATTTTTCATTTTTTAGTGCCAAAAATCGCATTTTCAGGCGTTTCTAATGAGGAAAAACATCTAACCATAAAGTAATTTTAACATTAGACAGTGGTTTTAAACTCAAAAACTTGATTCCCAACATGTTTCCAAGTCCAAAATCAGGTCAATATTGAGTCATAGGATCCATAATACAGTTAAAAACGTGTATTTCTCATGATAATAAACAGTTCAAGCCAAAAATTTCGACATTTTTGAAAATTTTTCAAAATTTACCCTAAAAAATACCCAATTCTTGGCCATTTTTCGCGCCTTCGGCGCGACTACCCCCCCCCCCCCCCCCAGTTGGGGGGGGGACGTCCCCCCACAAAAGTTTTGGGGGAGGGTTGAAAAAGGCTTGGGGGGGGGGGGCAACCCCCCCCACCCCCCCCCCCCCCACCTTACACCTATGCCCCCCCCCCCAACGATTTTTGGACCAAAATAGTTAGCTAAATTTGGTCGACAAATGGTCATGTTTTGAACAATTTTTCTTAGATTTTGGCTTAAAATCACTTTAAAACGGTGCAAAAATGCCTAAAACGTTAAGAACAAACCTTATTTTGATGAAAAAAGGGCTAAATTACAGAAAAGTTTGCATTTTTGGCCATTTTTCGAAATTTCTGTGGTCCGATTCTGGGGGGGGGGTATATACCCCCCAACAAATTTCGGAGGTCGGCCAAGATTTACCCCCCCCCCCCCAGACCCAAAGTTCCAGGGAAACTATATATGCCCCCAAAGAGCCTCCAACCATGGGCGCACCCAGGAGGGGTTTTGGGGGTTCCGACTCCTCCCTTTTTATCCGATTTGCCCCCCAAACGTTTTGGGGAGAAAGCAAAAAACTGAGCTATTGTCAATTTATAAAACTAAAAAATTGGAAATGTTTCGACCCCTCCATTTTCAAAATCCTGGGAGCGCCCCTGCCCCCAACCAAGAAAAAAACCCTAGAATCGGGCACCGAGCCAGCAAAAAACTCAACGAAAATAGACAATTTTGGTATATATCGTTGGAATCACGACGAGTATTACAAGCATAGGTGTGGCTGGGCAAAAAATCTGGGGGGGGGGGTTACGACGGAGGGTGGGGGGACCCCTAAATTTTCGATTTTATGCCATTTTTGGCCACTTTTTGGCAAAAACTCGGGGGGGGGAGGTAGCAAAAATCTGAAAATCTATGGGGGGTCGCCAAAATTTGTCATTTTGGTGGGGATGTCCCTCCTCCATCCCCTCCCCTTACAGACCTATGTATGACTACAAGTCGCAAAAAAGTTTTGGTCAAAATTTTCAACTTTGAAAATTTTCGCTTCCGGACAAGTTAGGTCCGTTTGTTTTTTTCTGTGTAAGTCACGCTTGGAAAAATGCATTTTGTGCAGAGGTGTTTGAAAGATCTGGACGTTTTCAGCCGGAAACGTTTATATATTCTGAATGCCGATATGGTTCCATGCGCCCAGCACTATATTTTTTGCTGCCCGGCCCGGCATGCCACCTTTGTGGCTTAACGGCGTTTTTTGCCAAAAAATGGTCATTTTGTGTCACGGCTACAGGGCTCAGAGAACAAGCCAGAGAGACTCGGCTTGTTGCATAAGAAACTTTGGGATGGGTAGCGTGTCATAAACGTTGGCCGATGTTTGATTTAGGTCCTGGACAGTTCAGCGGCCGGCCCAATGGAAGTCGGTCCAAATGGCCATTTTCGGAAAAATTTCAGAACTCCACAGAAAAGGCCAAGAGTCAAAAAAGAGGCCTAAATACGCTGTTTTGGGCATTTAGTGAGACGCATATAAGGGTTATCGGAGTCTCTGATCACGGTGAGCATAGTCGCAGCGCTGTGCGGTGCTGCAATCGTGCTGTACTGTTATGCACTGTCATAGTAGTTACTAGTTAGATTATAACTTTCGATAGTTTCTATGAGAACAACATGTGCTGTTTCCAAAAATGTCGGTCTCGCCTTCCTGCGACGCTTGGCAAGCTGCCAGCAGAATTTTTACAAAATGGGAAAGAAAACCAAGGGGTGGGAAAAAAACCAATTTTTGCTTTTGCTGCCAAACTCCCAAAAATGGTTCTTAGTTGCTCAAAAGTCATCCACATAGCAAGTTTAATGCGTTCTTTCACGTGAACAGCTCAAAATTGCATTTGGACTTGGCAATTTTGTACTAGCCGGTAAAAACCTCATTTCGGCGGATCGGCTGTTTAGCTCAGCTAAAGCGGCCAAAAAGTACTCTGGGACAAAGAAATACGCGAAAAAACACTGAAACAACGTTTATTTTAATTTATTTCATCGAATTTCGAAAGATTTACAAATTTTTGCATTTTAACATAGAAACTGGCGAATTTGATGAAACCTAGCCAGTTGATGCTGCAAATCTTGATGTTTGATTTTCTCACTTATTATAAGGAATATCGCAAAAATAACTGCAGATATGAAGTCAGCGACGTCGATTTTACCTGTCGCATGCATAAAATCGCTAATATGAGTTACCCTGACCGAATACTGGGGTTGGTTTTTTTCCCACGGGTTGGTTTTTTTCCCGCCATTGGTTTTTTTACCCCGGCTAATTAACCGTTAATTACTAATTAACGACAGGACCTAGAGAGGCGATTTATATACCAAAATGACAGTCTAGGCAGGGCTTGATAAGAAAATAATTTATAGCCGGATTGCTCCACTGGGTAGTTCTGCAGAGTCCAAAAAGTGACTACCTTGGTTTTTTTCCCCGACCTCTATACTGATGAAACATATATATAAACGTCAGTAAACAGAAGCACACTTACTAAGTTGCTAAAGTTATATATATAAATAACATTATATTCAGCCATTCATCATTTAGTCCACTGTTGACAATGTACATTTCTCGGTTGAGCAGTTCTCGATTAAGCTTTTCTCGGTAAAGCAAAATGAGTACATTTGGTTTTTCTCGGTAAAGCAAAATTTCAAATTAACGGTTGCTCATTTTCTCGGTAAAGCAATTCTCGATCAAGCAATTCTCGGTAATGAACGCACACGGTTTACGTTATATTTGATGAAACCTAGCCAGTTTATGCTGCAAGCTAAAAAGTTCTATTTAATGCTTTACGAAGGCAATTTGCCTTGGTAAACAACAAATCTAGGGTAAATAAGCGACGCTGAACACGTTGGAACACTCAGAATTGGTCTACGCCTTCAGGATATAGTCAATCGGGAAAAAACGCCATTTTTTCAAACTTTTGGACGTGGAAAACTCATTGTTTGGAATTTTGGGAAAATTCTTGTAGTTTGAAGAATGGCAACCCCTACGGATTATTTTCATGTATTAATGACTCCTCTAGACTGTAGCAATAGGGAGTACTTTGTGATTTATTTCCTGGGAAAAAAAAGCCAAAATCGGGAAAAAAAGCCACTCATCGGGAAAAAAGCCACTTTGGTCGAAGCATATTCTGAAGCCGTAGACCAATTCTGAGTGTTCCATCGTGTTCAGCGTCACTTATTTGCCCTAGATTTGTTGTTTACCGAGGCAAATTGGCTTCGTAAAGCATTAAGTACAACTTTTTAATTTGCAGCATAAACTGGCTAGGTTTCATCAAATATAAGGTAAACATACAAATTTTTCAAAAACTTGCTAAAACGAAGGCTAACCACAAAATAGTGTTTTCCAGTGAATTCGTAATGCTCTTTTTGGCCAAATGTGCCAGTTTCCGGATGAAATGTGGAGTGTAGCGATCAAAACGACTGACATGACATATTAATCCAAAAGTTGCTCATTTCAGGGACTGTCCACCTAAAAACGGTATGGCTTTGTAAAACTTGAATTGCTGATTATTTTCAAAATAGTTATGATGCCAGAAATCCAGAAAACTGCTCACTATGGGTCTCGCAAGCGACTGGCTTTTTTTCCCGATAGGTCAAAATCATCGGGAAAAAAAGCCACACCTGCGCAGAGACCACGTGACGTCCTGAATTGTTTACATTTGTATGCGAACAAAGCCAGACATGTTCCCACTTGATTGAAATAGAAATCATTCAGATAACACTATTGACACGAAAGTTATGAATTTTTGAAACATTACCGTTTTCCCGCCTTTTCAGGAATAAAGTTTTCCAAAAAATGTCGACCCTGCCGTTGACTATAGAGGGGAGCTAGAAAGCTAAAAATCGGCATGTGGGCTTATATTGAGGTCGTCATTCTACATGCCAAATTTTACTGCAAAGCTTCAGCCGTTAGGCCACAGTGATCGTGGCTTTTTTTCCCGAAATTTTGACGTGGCTTTTTTTTCCCGATTGACTATATGCTTCGACCAAAGTGGCTTTTTTCCCGATGAGTGGCTTTTTTTCCCGATTTTGGCTTTTTTCCCCAGGAAATAAATCACATAGTACTCTCTATTGCTACAGTCCAGAGAAGTCATTAATACATGAAAATAATCCGTAGGGGTTGCCATTCTTCAAACTACAAGAATTTTCCCATAATTCCAAAAAATGAGTTCTACACGTCCAAAAGTTTGAAAAAATGGCGTTTTTTCCCGATTGACTATACTCTGGGACAAAGAAATACGCGAAAAAACACTGAAACAACGTTTATTTTAATTTATTTCATCGAATTTCGAAAGATTTACAAATTTTTGCATTTTAACATAGAAACTGGCAAATTTGATGAAACCTAGCCAGTTGATGCTGCAAATATTGATGTTTGATTTTCTCACTTATTATACGGAATATATATCGCAAAAATAAGTGCAGATATGAAGTCAGCGACGCCGATTTAACCGGTTGCATGCATAAAATCGCCAATATGAGTTACCCTGACCGAATACTGGGGTTGGTTTTTTTCCCACCGGTTGGTTTTTTTTCCCGCCATTGGTTTTTTTACCCCGGCTAATTAACGACAGGACCTAGAGAGGCGATTTATATACCAAAATGACAGTCTAGACAGGGCTTGATAAGAAAATAATTTATAGCCGGATTGTTCCACTGGGTAGTTCTGCAGAGTCCAAAAAGTGACTACCTTGGTTTTTCCCCGACCTCTATACAAGAACGCAGCCTGGAGAAAACTGAAACATTTTTTAAAACAGGAGTACGACAACTATAATATGTAACATTCATTACAGTCTCACGTGCTGTAAGGAGAAATCGTGGAGTTCACAAAATACTTTCGAATTTTTCTTAGTGCCTTCAAACTTTGTAAAAGGCTGCTCTGGGTGCCCGGAGCTCCAGAGTAGAAGCCCGCTCCGGAGCACCGAAAATCGGAGCTCCGCTCCGGAGCTCCGGCGCACATCATTAGTATTTAGACTAGAAAACTTTGATCGTCAACACGTTTCGGAGTCCAGAATAAGGTCAATTTTGAGTCCATAAAACCGTTATAAACGTGTATTTCTCGCGATAATATATACGTATATAAACACGTTAAGCCAAAAATCTGGACTTTTTTGGGAAAGTTTGCAAAATTTTTCCTAAAAATACCCAATTTTTGTCCAATTTTCGCGCCTTCGGCGCGACTACTTCCCCCGCACCCCCCCGCCCCCCAAACATTTTCAGGGGTTGTTTGGAAAAATGGCTCGGGGGGGGGTTACACCCCCAAACCCGCCCTAATTACACCTGTGCTGTAGACTTATATACTGAGAACAAGGCCGCACCCAGGGGGGGGGGGTTCAAGGGGTCTAGACCCCCCCCTTTTGGGATGACAAAATGAAAAATTTTTGCTATTTTTATGGCAAAAAACAGCTATTTTTAAAAAATTTCGCGCCTGCGGCGCGAAAATTCACTTTTTGCTAGAACTAAACGTCCAATGTACTGATTTTTGGCGAAAATGCAAAAATTCTTCAACTTCTGGGGGGCTCCGAGCCCCAGACCCCCCGTTGCGTTTTACCTTGGACCCCCCCCCCCTTTTCAAAATCCTGGGTGCGGGCCTGACTGAGAAGGCTAAACATATGAAACTTGGTGATAATTTTGTCTGTCCTAAGGGGGGATCGGTAGCTATGCTAGTTGGTGCACTCTCCAGCTTCCACCGTGCTGTATAGCCATGGGGGAAAACCCACATTTTCGTGTTTGGCCGGAACTTTTTTATTATAAGTGCTGCTAGGTAAGAACTTTATATACCATCGTACTTGGCGTACTTAGATCTTTCTTTTAAGCCCACTTGCACTTCTCTAGGTTGTACCGTTAGGCCGGTATAATGCAAAAAGTAGCGGGGAAAAACCCTTTGGGGGGATAACCGAAATGAGGGAAAAACCTCCACCCCTCACAGGTCTCAGAAATTGTCGTAGCGCTATTCTGACACTTCCGGTGTAAAATTCAACTCTTTGTAGCTAGTTAGGGGGAGCGCGTTAGCGCTCCCCCTAGAATAGGGAAAATTTGACGCAATGTGTATAATCTGGACATTGTTTGGCCTGGGGCCAGCGGAGGAGTGGACCGATCGGGCTCAAACTT